>JAYEVJ010000356.1:0-100000 GCA_036346265.1 Melocanna baccifera | reverse complement strand
TGATTGTAGTCGACTGAACGTGGTCGTAGTCGACAGAATAGTGATTGTAAGCAACTGAATCTTCTTTTGACATATTCAGTTGATGAAGAGTTTAAGAACATAGTAGCGAGATGACCGAGATCAAATCTTGTGTAACCCTACATCTGAGAGCACTAAATATTAATCAATTACAATTTGTGTTTTTTTGCTAGTTTTAATTGATTCCATGCTCTTTACATTGACATACATGTTCAAACCAAGAATATTCTTGCTCTTTTTTTTGAATATATGCTTTATTACAAATGATATGATTGAATTACATGATTACATGCAATTTATATCATTTGTGTACCTTATGATACTTTCTTTGAGATTATTTATTTATGCTGAAATTATATCTATTTATATGCTTATACCGCATATATTACAACAGACACAACATGTAACTTGAGTACATTTCGCTATTCCGAATCATTATAATTTTGTCAATTAGGGTTCCTATTCCCAAATATATGTTTCAATTCAATGGACACAGTGGCATGCACGCAATAACAACAATAGATTGATCACATGACATTTCCTATGAGTTTTCTTTGGAGAATGCAAGACTGAAAAAGTTGATGAAGCGTGCCATCTCATGAACGAAATCTATTACAGGATTTGCTAAAAGGGACTCGATCGGAACTGAAATGGATGTTTGAGATTTAAATGAATTGAGACCCGATCGAAGTTCTAAAAAAACAGAACATGACTCTTTTGTGGTGATGTTTTCTTTTTTTATTGGCGCTAAACACCACTAGGGTTTTTCAAATTGGCCAAAAATCAACTGAAAACCAGAAATATCGGACCCCCTAAAATTTTGTATGTTTTTGCACGATTTTTATCAAATATAAAGTAAATTCGTAGCCTGGTGGTACGGTCAGGTCTTGGGTTCGAACCCTTGAAACTGTATTTTTTCCCCATATTTTTTGAACTGCAAAAAATTCAAATTTTGGTTAAAAAAATTTGGCCGAATTTTCTGAAAATCAGAAATTTTAGACACCCGGTAAAATTTCAAAACTGATTTGAAAACCCTGAACACCACATCGTTGAAGCAATTAAAGTTGGAGCAGGCACTTGAAAATTGGAAAAGGATCCAAGTTAACAGTAAGTTGATTACTCTTCGTTTTTTTTAGTTTTGACTTGGTGGATAGTGTACTACTGTTATCTGTGACCTGCATTTGGTGCTTAATTATGCTTGTTTTACTTCATATGTGCAGAACTCATGTCGGTTTAGGTACTGCAAGGCTGTATAACTAAACCTCATTTCGTATATGAGCGCTAACAGTTTATTTCACGGTATCTAGTAATGTATTTGCTGTGCACATAGGTAGCGTAACGTATCCTTACAAAGAAAATTGTAACTTATGATATCATGTATAGGATACGGATGTATAGAGTATATATATACGTTACGTTGATATTTACAAGTCTTAATGTGACACATGGAAGGGCTATGGTGTAACATACACTGCTAAATTCCAAAATACTTCACCACACCTTTTAACGAGGCAATGAACATCAAATTGTATAGCTTGAGTGCACCTTGTATAGCATGAGCACCCAAACCGAAAGTCCAAAGCATGAGTGCACCATAAAGGGTGATCGTCTAACATATGTTGCCTTATTAGGTTATCATTGGTGGCCATCGGTCGCGGTCACACGCCAACTACCGTCCAAAATGCGACCACACACAAGCCTCACGAGAAACCCAGCTCTCCATGACAACACCACCCAAGGCCCTTGGCGCCCTCCCTTTATCTTCCTCCCTTCACATGCAGCTGATTGAACAGCCACCGGTGCGCCACCTCAGTTCTCACCTGAAGCCTCCTCCTCACCGGCGATCACGAGCTCCTCTCGTGTACCGTGGGTGACCCCACATACTCCAACCAACTCGCTTTTCGGCGATATATTATCGTCTCTCACCTTGTTGCACTGTACGATATGCTACCACTAGTCTCTCTGATCCGGCCGCCGTCAGCCATGGCGGGTGATGGGCTGGCCGGTGGCGAAGTGAAGTACCCGCTGAACGCCGAGTGCTACCGCCTGCTCTGCAAGATCGGGAGCGGCGTCAGCGCTGTGGTGTACAAGGCCGTGTGCGTGCCGCTCGGCTCGGCGGTGGTGGCCATCAAGGCCATCGACCTCGAGCGGTCCCGCGCCAACCTGGAAGATGTGTGGCGGGAGGCGAAGGCCATGGTGCTGCTGTCGCACCGCAATGTGCTGCGCGCGCACTGCTCGTTCACGGTCGGCACCCACCTGTGGGTAGTCATGCCGTTCATGGGCGCCGGCTCGCTGCACTCGATCCTCTCCCATGGGTTCCCCGACGGCCTCCCCGAGCCGTCCATCGCCGTCGTGCTCAAGGACACGCTCCGCGCTCTGTGCTACCTTCATGAGCAGGGCCGCATCCACCGTGACATCAAGGCGGGAAACATCCTGGTGGACTCCGATGGCTCTGTCAAGCTCGCCGACTTCGGCGTGTCAGCGTCCATCTACGAGACCCCGCCGGCAACGTCCTCGTTTTCTGGCCCCATACATGCCTCGTCAGCCGTGCTCACCTCGTCCTACTTCAACGACATGGCGGGGACGCCGTACTGGATGGCGCCGGAGGTCATCCACTCCCACGTTGGCTACGGTATCAAGGCCGACATCTGGTCTTTTGGCATCACGGCGCTCGAGCTCGCGCACGGCCGGCCACCGCTCTCTCACCTGCCACCGTCCAAGTCGATGTTGATGAGGATCACGAGCCGCGTCCGACTGGAGGACTCCGACAGCTCAAAGAGGAAGAAATTCTCCAAGGCGTTCAAGGACATGGTGTCCTCCTGCCTCTGCCAAGAGCCAGCGAAGAGGCCATCGGCGGAGAAGCTTCTGAGGCACCCTTCTTCAAGGGCTGTCGTTCCAACGACTACCTTGTCCGCAACGTCCTCGTCGCCGTCCCGAGCATCGAGGAGAGGTGTAAGGACACGATCCTCTGCGGCTGTGCCCGAGGGGCGCGCTGCGTGTCACCGTGCCGCCACGCGAACATCGTCAAGAACCGGCGAATCAGTGGCTGGAACTTCAACGAGGAGAGCTTCGAGCTCGATCCGACCGAGAGGACTGCTCAGCGGTGCCTTCTGTTCGACGATGATGACATGCTCGAACGAGCTAGCAAATCCACCGGAGACGATGAAGATAGCCAGGCACAGAAAGGGGATCAAGAAAAGGAGGAGGGGATAGGATTGAGAGAAGTGGTGGTCCCCCGTCTGATGACCATCTTCGGGAGCCTGGAGATGCAGAGAGGGATGGTGATGGACGTCCTGGAAGGTGGCGGCTACAACCTCCACGGTAATGGCTGCCGCGAGACAGCGGCAAGAGAGGTGAGGGAGGAGATGCTGCTTGGATACGTGCGCCAGCTCGAGCAGAGGGTGAAAGAGCTGAGCACGGAGGTGGAGGCGGAGATGGCCAGGAACTCCCGCCTGGAGGAGCTGCTTCACGGCAAGGTTAACGAGAATCAGACAAATTCAGCTCAAACATCAGGGAACAGTTGAGATTGTCGTCGTGCAGGGTGATGCTAGGCACACCACTAGATTGCTTGACGTACGTAAGCTTGTAAATAACTAGCTCGATAGTTGTTGCCCTTAACCGAAGTATAAATGTTTGTGTCGTACTGTCGTACGTAGTAGCATGCATTTCCTATATTTTAGTTCATATACGAATTTGTGTTATTGCTGTAGAGTACAGTACTATATGCTTGTACAAGTCTACTACAGAAGACTTTTGACAGACCTTATAACAGGGTTCAGGTTATGACGAACCATTCTCATTTATATGAAGTTGGAATTTAGATTTTATAAATTTGCAGTTTTTTCATATCTTCACTCAGCTCAAGTGGTCTGACCACCTTAGGAGCAGTTAGACAGGCCAGCCCAGCAGTTTGACTGGCTACTCTCGAGAGTCGACCGTTGACGCTAGTGGTTTAACCGCCCAGTGTTTGCTTCGCTTAAAATTGGTAATTTTGGAATTTTGGTAATAGGTTGATTTGAATTGTATTTGGTCGGTGTATTAACATTGCATGGTGCATGTTTTAGCTAACATGGGTCAAATTATGAAAAACTTATACTGAAAATGATTTCTTTATCACCGAAAGAATTTCTTTAGCTAACCACGGTGCTTGGGAAAATGGTTTAAATCAAGAAGAAGTTGAGATGAAAGTGGATCAAGGTATGAAGATTTAGTGGATTTAGGCTAATGTGTTTTGAAAATTCATGTGTGAATTGAGTGTGTGAGTAAAACCTGTGTTGTGTAGGGTTAACGGGTTTCCCCATGTGTGCTATTGGATAGTATCAATTAGGATTAAATGTGGATTGATTGCCTCATCTATTTAAAAGGTTGGAATAGAGACTTCCTAGTTAACAATCCAACCATTTCTTATTCTAGCCAAGTATTTTAGGGTTAGGTTTGAGAGTGCTATTGCGTGCCCCCTTGTTCTCCAGGTAGAGTGGTGGTAAAACCTTTATCCTTAAGTAGCAATAAATTAACTTCATTCTTTACTCATAGTCTCTTTGATTTAGTTGATTTACTCTTGTTCTTGTTGGTTTTGATCTTCTCTCTCCCTTTCTTAATCTTGTTGAATATCAAGGACAAGTAAGTGATGGAGATTACTCATAGAGATCAATCCACATAAATCTAGGTATTAGGTTTTGTAAGTTCTTGAATTTGCCCCATTTTGCCTTGATTTGACCGCATTGTGAGATTTTTTGATTCAAGGGTTTTTTTTTGTCTCAAATCTTTGTGAGTTCTTGTTGTGACATGTTATAAGATCAACGATAACTGATTAGAGGGGGTGAATAGAAGGTTCTAAAATTTCTTACTTTCTTAAACTAATTTCCACAAAAAAACATAAGCAAGACATGTGAGTTTTTTGACGTGGTATCAAAGACTTGTTGGTCTTCATTAGTCAACGCTGAGTAAAGTCCAAACGAATTGGATCGGTTTCACTAATTAAGTCTTGCTCCCCAATTCCACTAGTGGTTGTTTTACCTCTGCTCCAGAGATGGCGAACACCGAGCCACTCTTAATTTGGTGGAGGGCCTCTTCACAATCTCCTTGAAGAGATCACTGTGCAAACTCTCACTAAACCATGTAGGTGTCGGCAAGTATTAAGAGTAATAAATCACAAGTTTCACTTGATGGCAATCAAGTGACAATGATCAATCTAGAATGAATGCACTTGAATTGGGCTCAATTATCTCAAATGATGCAAATGGAGTAAATGAGGTGTTTGAGGTGCTCTACTTGCTCAAGGATGTTCAATGGAGAAAATTCTAACTTTCCTTGAGTTGGTGGAGGGGTATTTATACCCCCACCAATCAATTCGACCATTAGATGTAAGTTCCTAAAATTTCCAGCATGAGTGGTAGTACCACCGTTCATCGGTCGGTACTACCGCATCTGCATCGACAGTAATCAGAACGACTATAGCGTATGAATTTAATGCCTCCGAACTAGTCCCTGAATTTGCGACATGGTGCTACCGCTGTTATAAGTGTTGTAGTTCCGCTCTCCAATAGTTTTGTTTCTTCTAAGCGGTACTACCGCTTCCCTTTGAGGTCAAAAACTGGCTCTCTCTAGAAATAACGTTCCACCAACTAATTTGGGGTGCCCTCAGGAGAGCACGTTTAATCCTTGGACTGTCCGAACGTCGCCGTGCCCATCTGCCAATCACCTTATGCCACGCGTCCAATCGTCCCCGGCCGTCCAATTGTCTTCAGCCGTCCGATCATCATAATCGTTTGGACAGTCCCATCGTCCTCACTCCTCAACCATCCGATCGTGTTACCCCTTCGGCCTGGTCCGAACGTCCTCACCCATACGGATCATCCGATCGCCGTGTCAACCCTAGCCGAGTCAGCCGCTTGCATCAGCTGCCACCTCAGCCCCAAGTCCACGTGTCGTGCCATGTGGATGCTACGTCAGCTAATCGAGCCATCCCGGTGCCACGTCAGCATGCCACATCAGCCCTAGTTGTCTAGTAAGCAGCCACATCATTCGAGCCATGAACTATGCATTGTTCCATGCATGAAGTCCACCATAGGTTAGCCTTTCCACGCACTAGGCCCACAACACAGTAAAGTTTTTGATTTTTTAGTATTTTCCTTCATATTTAATTTTCAAAGAGCGTATTCTCCTCCGTCCTAGCTCCAATTGACCTCATTCTTTTTTAAAAAATTCATCTAAAATTAAGCTCTATCTTTTAGTTTTGGTTTTGAAGTTTTTAGAGTTCATTTCAATTCTATTTGAATTTATTTTGTGTCTTATTCATTTTCTCTCTCGTTAGATCACGCCTACGAAGGAGTGGGAGTACCACCAGAGGATGAAGAATTCATAACTGAGCAAGGTCAAGGCAAGTCATGTCATTTGATCATGTTGAATATATTTTTTATATCTATTATTTATTTTTAATTATCATAAATTACTATTTTATTACAAACCTTCGTATCTGGTAGCTATTGTCTAAATTGCTTAAATCCACCTTGATAATTTAAATACCAAGATTCCATTATCACCATAGGGTGAAAAATTATTTAGTGATACCCTACTAGTTTCTCGAGACCCGAATATGCAAATTTGGACTCTCTATGTATACCGCATGTAACATCCTAATTTTCAGAGATTTTTAAAACCCTGAATTTAAAAATAAATTTTTGAAATTTTCTGGAATTAATAAAGCTTAATTAGAATTTTTAGAAATTAAAAAGGATTTAATATGATTAAATTAAACTTCAACATGAGCTGAAAATATTTTATTTGAGTTCCTTGTGTCACAAGGAATTTTCTGGTATTTTTTGGTGAATTTTTGGGATTTATTTGCTATTTTTGGTGAGCTCTTTTGCTTTATTTGAATTTCTGGAAGAAAAAAAAGAAATTGGGAATTCCCTCACCGCCCGATCCTCCGCCGCCCACGTGTCACCTATCCCCGCCCCCTACCCGCCGCGCCAACCAGCCCAACCCACGCCGCACGCCGCCCCGCCCTCACCCACTCGGAGTCGTCCGATGCCTCGGCCCCCGCACACGCGTCGCCCATCGGACACCTCCCGCCGCCGCCGCCTCGCCCGCCCGCCTTTCGCCGCCCGACCGCTTCCTCGCCGCGTGGCCTCCATCTGCACCGCTCGCGCCCCGCCTCTCGCACGCCCGTCCGATCGGCGCCCCGCCACGCGTCGCAGATCCGCACGCTCGTGCCCGGGAAACCCTAACCCTAACCGCCGTCGCATCCCGCGCGTCCACGCCTGTTCGATCTCTCCCGCGTCATCCTAGCCGTCCATGCCTGCACCGTGTTGGCCCCGCGTTTGCGCCGTCTCTGAATCCAACACCCTCGGTTCATGTGTTTTATTCGTCACTGTCGCCCCGATTCGCGTGCCCCGCCGGTGCCGTCACCTTCGCCTCCGCCCTCGCGACCGCGGCGCTGCTACCGAAGCTCGCTCCGCCTGCCTCCGTCTCCACCGTTGCATCCTTGGAGCCGCTGTAGCCGCCGCCGCCGTCGCCATCGTCGGTGAGTGCCGTCGACCTCTCCCTCCGCCCGGTCGCCGCCCGCGTCGCCTCCACGCCGCGCCCCGCGCCCTCTCCCTCGGTTGGTGAGCTAGACCCTGCCTGTGTTCGCACCTCGCGTCCGCGCGACGCTTCGCACGGTGCACCCGCCACGCGTCGGCCATCGGTCGGTTCCCGCCTCCACGCCGCTCAATCCCAGCCATTTCTCTAGATCTGGATCGACGGCTCGAATGCGCCCACGTGGCCACACCTCAGCCGTTGAATCAAGTCGCCGCCGCCGTGTCCTCGCAAGCCACATCAGCCCTAGCCGCGTCAGCTGCCACGCCAGCCCTACCGCCACGTGGTGTATGATGTGTCATACCATATCAGCGCCACGTCAGCCAAAACTCATCCCAGGTGCCACGTGGCAGCCACGTCAGCCACACCCGTACATGTGGCGTGGTACTGTTCCGTGCGCCGGGTCCACGATGGACTGGTTTTTCCGTGGACCGAGTCTACAGCACAGTGCCCCTTTTCAATTTCCCTGATTTTCTTTAGGGTTTATTTTTCGAGAGCCCGTTCTCCTCCGTCCTAGCTCCGATTGACCCCGTTCTTTTTTCTAAATTCATCTAAAATCAAGCTCTAGCTTTTGGTTCTAGTTTTATGATTTTTGGAGTTCATTTGCTTATCATTTTATGTGTTTTTTTTATTTTAGTCGTTTTCTCCATCGTTAGATTCGGATTCCGGAGGAGCAGGATCTACGCCCGAAGACCAAGAGTACCTCGCTAAGCATAACCAAGGTAAGTCGTTCTCTTTGATCATGTTGAACCCAGTTTGCAATCTATTATTTAATTATTTTTTTAAATTACATTGCATCGCTATTTTTATTCAAACTTTGTGATTGGCAGTTATTGTCTCAAATTGATTATCCCTCCTTGATAATTTGGAACACCTTTATGCCATTGTCACCTTAGGTTGGGTTATTATTTAGTGATGCTATGATAATTGTCACATGGGATTGGTGCGATAGAATTGCTTAGCCCTGCTTAAATTTACGAATGGTTTCATCATCACATGTGAATTATTAATTTGATTTAATGAGTTATGGAACTATGGTTGGTGCCACGTTTATTAAAATTTGTGCCATGGCATTGGTTTGTCATTGACTTGGTTATACAAAATCGATTTTCACTCGGGCGAGTGATCGTGCAGTAAAGGGGGAAGTGTTGGTGCACTTCAAGGGATGTGGTAGCTTCTCCCGGGTAATGTTAAGGACTTAACTTTGTGACAATTACCGCATGTCTAGTATGGGATGGACCTAGCTGATTAATTTGGGATGTTTTAACTTTAATCTTGCCATTGAGATGAACATAGTTGCTGATTTTCATGTGGCGCAAGGGGGTGTGATGCGAAACCCTAGCGGGCGGATTGAGTTGTAACTGAACATTGTAAAGGCCTTGATGTGATTATCTTTAATGTGAGGATTATCACATCGTGTGGGTATAGTTGTGCAACCTCTGCAGAGTGTAAAACTATTCGAATAGCCGCGTCCTCGGTCATGGACAATGCTCGGTAATTTCACACGAGGTATAGTGTCGAGACCCGAATATGCAATTCGGACTCTCTGTGTAATCTGCACTAGTCTAGAATCACGCTAGTGCACACAGTCAACCATAGATGTAATCACAGTCATACACACGATAATAATAAAGGAAAACTTGAATATCGATAAAATTTCAAAGATACGACCTTATGACCAAGCTTACAATATCTCTAGCAGAGGTTGCACAACTGTACCCACACGATGTGATTAGCCTCAATCTTAGGAAATCACAACAACGCCTTTACAATACTCTACCTCAACCCAATCCTACCCGCTAGGGTTTCGCATCACACCCCCCTTGCGCCACATGAAAATCAGCAACCATGTCCATCACAATGGCAGAATTGAATTGAAATATTACAAATTAATCAGCCAGGTCTATCCCATACTAGACATGTGGTTTACACGATTAAGCTCAGATCAATGGCGCACAAAGTTAAGTCCTTAACAATACCCGGGTGAGGCTACCATATCCCCTGAAGTGCACCTGCACTTCCCCCTTTACTGCACGATCACTCGCTCGAGTGCAAAGCCAAGTTTGTATCTCCCTGCCAATGACACACCAATGCCACGGCCAAATTTTAATAAACGTGGCACCAACCACAGTTCCATAATTTATTAAGTCAAATTAACAATTCTCATGTGATGATGAACTCAATCGCAAATTAAGCAGGGCTAAGCAGACTAATCTACAACCCATGTGACAACTAACATAGCATCACTAGTATGTTTCCCAACCTATGGTGACAGTGGTAACATGTCATTCCAATTTATCCAGGGGTAGTAAATTCAATTAGGACAATAGCTACCACAAAGGTTGGAATAAAAGTAGTGATGCAATGTACTTTAAAACAAAATAATTAAATAATAGATTGCAAACTGGGTTCAACATAATCAAAGGACACGACTTGCCTTGGTTATGCTTAGCGAGGTAATCCTGGTCTTCGAGCGTAGAACCTGCTCCTCCGGAATCCGAATCTAACGAGAGAGAAAACGACCGAAACAAAGAAAACACATAAAATGATAAGCAAATGAACTGCAAAATTCACAAAACCAGAACCAACAGCTAGAGCTTGATTTTAGATGAATTTAGAAAAAAGAACGGGGTCAATCGGAGCTAGGATGAAAGAGAACGGGCTCTCGGAAAATTAATCAGAAATTAAATCGAAAAAATTAAAAAATGTTACTGTGCAGTGGACCGGGCACACGGGGAACCGGGTCCATGGTGGACGCAGTCCACCGAATAGTGCACGGGGGAGAGGGCGCTGACGCGGCGGGCGATGCTGACGTGGCAGCTGCTGATGTTGCCACGTGGCTAGGGCTGACGTGGCATGTTGACGTGGCTGCCACGTGGCTCAGGGGGCGGGGTTTGGCAGACGTGGCGCTGACGTGGGAGGCCACGTGGACTAGGGCTGACGTGGCTTGCCACGTGGTAGGGCTGACGCGGCACAGGTTCGGGTGCGGGCGGCGGCGGGATCGGACGGCGGGGGAGATGACGCGCGGCACGATCTAGACCTCCGGTCCAGATCTGGATGTGCGGTGGAGATTGCGCGCCGGAGGCGGACGGTGGTCGGCGGCGACGCGCGCGCGCCGCCGCGCGGCGCGCGGCGCGCGGCGCGGGAACCGAGGCGGGGCGCGGGGCGACGCTGGAGGCGACTCGGGCGGTGGGGTTCACCGGCGGCGCTAGGCGAAGGCGACGGCGGAGAAGACCGGCTCCGGCGAAGAGGACCACTCCGGCGGCGGTGGGGACGCGCAGGCACGCTCGGGCGACGGCGAGGTGGCCCGAGAACGGCGGCGCGAGCGCGAGGGAGCGGAGTTAGGGTTCAGCGGCGGCGACGAACGGGCACGCGAACTGAGGTGGCCACGTGGATTTTATCACGCGAACCGAGGCAGTCCCGATCGAACGCGGCGCGGGCGTGGGCGCTGATTCGGTTTGGATGGCCCGGATCGGCGAGGAAAAGATCGGACGGGCGAGGCAAGCGGCGTGATTAGGGTTAGGGTTACGTGCCACCGGGCAGATCCGACGGCTGGGAAGGCGCGGTGCGCAGATCGGACGGCCGAGGGAGGGGCGAGGCGCGCGGCGGTGCGGGCTAATGCCGCCGCGTGGCAGGCGCAAATGCGCGACGCGCGTCCGGGCGGTTGATCGGGCGGCGCGAGAGCGGAAGGCGGGAAGGGTACAGCGTGGCGGGAGGCAACAGATGGTCGACACGCGCCGCGGCGGGATCGGGTGGCTGGGAGGATTTTGATTTCTTTTTCTTTTTCAGAAAATCAAATAAACATCAAAAAACTCTAGAAAATAGCAAATAACTCCCAAAAATTCACCAAAAATACCTGAAAATTCCTTGAGACCTGAAGAATCCAAATAAAATATTTTCAACTTATGTTAATATTTATTTTAATCATATTAAATCTTTTAAAATTCTAAAAATCATTTAAAGCTTGAATTAATTTCAGAAAATTCCAGAAAATTCATTTTTAAATTCCTGGCTTTAAAAATAGCAGAAAAATAGGACGTTACATATAGTTATTTCTGAAAACTTGTGGATGGTGGTTAGACAGTGAATGTCTAATTCACTGTTGGTTCAGCTTGTGGATGGGAGGTCCATAAACGATTGGTTTAGCTTGTGGATGGGAGGTCCGCAAGTGGTTATGTCAATTCCTTTGATTAATTATTTCTTATTGTTTTACTTAAAGTTCGCTTTCAATCTATTTACTATATTTATCTTTAAATGTCCTTTTACGCAAATTAACATTTCAGCCTTCCATTGGTAAGCCTTACATACTATATTGCATTTATTTGTTACAAACGACTTACTGAGTACCAATGTCCTCATGGCTTTATGCCCAATGTTGCTCAGTTGAGGAAGAGGTGTAGCACCAGCAGGAGGTTCCAGAAGGAGAGTACTTCGACGACTTCACGGATTAGGCTTCGTTCTCCACTCGATAGTCTGTGGGCTTGTCGATTGGCCACTACGCTTTATTTTGGTTTTCCGCTGCTAGTTTTTGTTAAGCCCTTCGGGCTAGTCTATTTTAAGCTTGGCTATAAGGTCGTACTTTTGAGATTTATCGATATTTGAGTTTTTCTTTTATTTTAGCGTGTATATGGTTGTGATTACCTCTATGTTTGACTGTGTGCACTAGCGTGATCCTGGGACTAGTGTAGTATACACAGAGAGTCCGAATTTGCATATTCGGGTCTCGACACCGCACTAATCTAAGGCACGCTAGTGCACAAAGTATAAATATCGATCAAATGCATGAATACAAAGAAAAAGACTTAAATATTAATAATTATTAAAGTATGACCGTATGGCCAAACTTATAATTAATAACCTGAAGGGCTTAAGAAACTAGCAGCAGAAACAGGCAACCGACTAGGAAGCGAAGTTCTAATCCGAGAAGTTATCGAAATATCCTCCTTCAGGTACCTTCTACTGATATGATTCCTCTTCTTTAACTAAGCAATAGTAGGAATAAAGCTGTGAGCATATTGATACTCAGTAAGACGTTTGTAATAAAGGGGCAATATAATATGTAAGGCTTACCAGTAGATGGCTAAAAGATTATTTTATAGAAAGCAGTAATTTAAAGTAAATACGATAAATAGGTTAAAAGCAAACTTTAAGAAAAATAATAATAAATAACCAAAAAAATTAAATAGACCACAAGTGAACTACCCATTCACTTAATAAACTAACAGTAAACTATCCATTCATTTTTTACGGCTCTCTTAGGCACATTTATAAGAAATATCTACCTTTTGTGTGAAATCACTAAGCATTGTCCAAAACTGGGGACACAACTATTCGAATAATTTTACACTCTGTAGAGGTTGCACAACTGTACCCACACAGCTATTCTCACGTTAAATAAAATCATAACAAGTCCTTTACAATGTTAAATCTTAACTCAATTTTGCCCCCACCAAGGTTTCGCTATGGAGTAGGTTAACTACCTAGTCGATAATTGCCCCCTCTTGCACCTCATAAAAATCTGCAACCATGTTCAACTCACTGGCGAAATCAAAATTGAAATATCACAAATTAATCAGCTAGGTCTATCCCAAACTAGACATGTGGTTTGCACAGTGTAGGACCCGGATTTTTTTAATCCAGAATCCTCTGTGATTCCACCGCACTATTCTCTAGATCAGTAGATAGTGCTCACAGATACAGTACTGAACATCAAAGTACATATCAAGCGAAAACGTAATTATAATAGAATACTTATACATGAGCCGATTAGGCCGAAAATACGAAAGCAGCTGCGGAAACGAAGCACACAGGTGGAACCCACATTACATGCCCACAGGCAGCCAACTGGGGGTTCGCGACCTAGTTCTTGGCCTTCTTGTTCTCTTCATCATCATGGCTTGGCATACTGCTGAAGAGCAGCGATTCGTCTCCTGATTCTAGATTTTGTGAGCGAGTGTGAGCACACCAACCACCGTGCTCAGTGAGCCAACACACAGAATGCAAGTATATATATATATCATGCATGGCCTGACAAAGGATAGGCTCTGGGTTTAATTTATTTTGCCAGAAGTTGCATTTAAAAAAAATTAATATATATAAGAAATTCCTAGACCTAGCCTTTGGACCAAAATTTTATAATATCTTTGAATAAAAGATTTTATAGAATAAGTACAGATCTCATCCATCAACCCAAGTTGCTTGTTCCACAAAAACCAATTTTTAACGTTATAGCCGCTTAACTTACCACTGGGACGACACCCAGGACAACACAAATCAGGGCCTTTCTCTGTCCTCAACTTTACCAATTCCACCCACCAGGCTTTTAAAATAGAACTATATCTAGTCAAGTTCCCATGTCCGCCCTTGACCGTGGGCACGGCTATTCGAATAGCTTTTGTACTCTGCAGAGTTTGTACACTTTACCCACAAGAGATAGATTTGCCCGTTGCCCCACATGATTCCTTGACCATGTGGTTGAGTAGATTATCACGAGACTGTTACAATGCATAATCCTACTTGTGGTTACGCCCACTAAGGTTTATCTTCTGTAGGATGAGTACATCCCTCGAGAAGGGTCCCTCGTGAGCCATCACGGGCAAAGGCGGGGATGAGACCATCCTTCCCTTTGCTCGTGTTCACACCTTCACGTAACCACACTAGAGCTATGCAGATTAGTTAGCCCCGCCTATATTTTGCCAGCTTGTGGTTGTACTGTTGTACCATGGGAGGTCATCACGAGATTCGGTCCTTATGGTTGCTTGGGCGGTTCTACCACTAACCACTCTCGTGCACCACTGCACCACACCCCCGGACCACCCGCCCAGATACTTAAGCAAGTTGGGGTTTTTGGGAATATAAAAATATCCTTGTCCAAATACACCAACCATTTTCACCCTGTCTTCCCAAATCCAGATCTCATAGTTTAAAGTGATGCTGGGGACATTTTGGTGCCCCCGAGTATCTAAGCACAACTAAGCATGATATATAATTACGGACTTATTTTCAAAAGAATACCATTATAGTTTTACTAGGGTGACAAGGCTCACATATTCTATTATTCTAAAAGAAGGTATTACTAACAAACTTATTAATTGGTAAGTAACTAGGGTATGGAAATCAGGCATATACTTAGCACATAAAATAATAGCATGCAGTTGATAATTTAAACCAAAATAAATTGCAGAAAAATGTAGGTCCAATATGATCAAAGTATTGACTCGCTTGGCTTGGTTTACCGTAGCCTTGAGCTTACTCAAGACTTTCTCGTTTGTTGATCTCGAGCTTCTGGTCCTCCTCGTCTCCTGGGTCTTGGTTTCTTTTGATCCATTGATTCTTCAGGATTCCGAGTTCTAATTATGTGCTAAACAAATGAATGCAAATAACTCAAAAGATCCAAGTAAAATCCAAATAAACTCAATTCAACTTTATTATAAATTAAAGGGGTGACTTTCGATAGGATGGACCGGGCGCGAGAATTGATGGGAGTCCATGGGGTTGGAACGAACGATGAATGGCAAAAGGACAAAGGAAGGTTTATGACGGAGGGTATTTGCGGAGTAATCCGCTTCGGTTTAAAGATGGCTAGGCATAACCGATCAAGAATACCATGGCTCAACCTACTCTATTTAATAATATTCTTTTATAATTTTATATTTATCAAGAAAGTTCCATGGTTAGGTAGAGGTGTATGAATTCAGCCAAGCATTATTTTATCGGGGTTAGCATTTACTTAATTATGACATGTGTTACATATATAAGGTATCCGATTATTTTGATTTACCAAATTAGTTTTATTGTTTATATTTCTAATAACTGAAGATGCATTATTTTATGTGGTCCTAATACTAGCTCGTTTAGTGGTACACAATCGGCAAAAGCCATTTCGTTGACCGATGCTCAGAGGACTTTAAATAGCTACATTATATGATTCTTTTTAACTTAAAGGTGTCCTATTAATTATTGGCCATTGATAATTCATGTGGTGGAATCTTGTTGCACCATTTGTCTCTAATTTATGTTGAACATCCAGATTAAAAGAAACTAATTATTATGTGAGCGTTTAATTTTTCAGCTTGCCAAGGCCTTATCTAAGAACGTTGGAAGCGATCCTTGTATAGGTTTTAGTCGCAAGCTTACAAGAACCTTTATATATGCACATATCTTTGCATCAATTATTCCAAACATTTGCTTTGCTACTCTTTGGTTGGCAATCTTTCAAAATTACTTTTATGATCTTATAATTATTATTACTATCTATATTTTTAAATACATGATATCTACTTGCTATTTGGGGAAATAGTCTATGCATGATCTTGTTTTAGATAACTTTTATATAAGGAATAATTCAATAATTTTTATTGTCATAACGTTGTGCCAACCTTGCTCATTATAGTTCCAAAAGCAATTTCTTATCCTTGTAAGGTCATTGTCGGGACCCGAACAACAACTCCGAGCCCCTTCAGTAAATCGCACTATCCTGTGAAAAGCTAGTGCACATAGGTTTAACAAAGAATGTATATCATGCAAAAATAACCACGAGATATTATTAAACTAAAATACGCCTTAAGGCCAAGTCTTACAATAAGGCACAAGGCCAACAAAATAAACAAAAACAATGGAAAGAAGGTAAAGGTGGCAACACAGCCCATCCAGCCTCCCACAAAGCGAATGATCAGAAGACGCGCCCTACTCACAAGTAGTCCTCACCGCCGTAGTCACCCTCAAGTCCGCAACAGATTTAGCAAGGTGAGTACGTATACTCCCAAAGTAAGCAAGTAAATGCTTACGCAAGTTACACTAGGAAATATAACAGAGTTGATGCATGCATAAGGGATTTCAAAGGAAGCTTAATAGGTAATGTAGGAAAGCAATACTTGAATTTAAATACAATAACGTAAATACGAAAAGCTGAATTTTAATACAAGATATGAAACATTATTTTTAACAGTAATACCGTTAGTGTAGGCTCCAACCCACACTAACCTATCCACGGAATCCACCCGACCATTACCAAATCCAACGCTTGTTTTGCCAAAACCAAGTTTTATGAAAGTTCAAGTCTAATCATGAAGACTCTACTCAAGATGTCCATGACCGTGGACACGGCTATCCAGATAGTTTGTTACTCGCAGAGGTGTACATCTTTACCCACAAGACATTCCTCTCACTTGAGCCACGCGATCAACACACCGCCGTAGGTGTACGGCGAGAGTTCATGACAAGGTTGTTCCGATGATTCATAGCTAACATAATCACGCCGCCACTAAGATTTCACCACAACTCGAATCCACGAGTTGGAGCCCTCCGTGCCATGTGAGACTTCCCACACCCTACGCCGCGCTCACATTCAGCCTATAGCGAGACTATTATTGGAACTTCACAAATTACTTAGCCAGTCCGCTCCATACCGGACTTGTGGTAGTACGGGTGACTTCGTAAAATAATTCACGTAAACGGTCCTTGTTGATTTAGGCTCAACCACATACCCCGCACGATAATCAACCAGTGTCACCAAACACGAGGCATACCGCACCCACCACCTAACCATTAGCCTAAGTCCAAAACATGTTTGCTATTTTCATTTTTAAATAATTTCGTGAAACCACCCTTGACTCATCGAAATCAAGATATCAATTTTCCAAGTCCGCATTTCATGTGAAAGATTGATCCCACCTAAAATTATACTAAGCCGTGCTAAGCATTGCTATAAAGATTTCTAGCCAATACTATAGTACTAACTAGTTTTCAGCTAGAGTGACAAGGTATATGAATTCAAGATTCAAATTGGCCATATACAAAGGATCATGGGTATATCTAAAATTCAAATCAAATTTGAATTACATTTGAATAAAGATACGCATGCATATACAAAGAAAACAATATAAATAATTTAAAATATTAGGTTCAACATGGTCAAAGGTGTAACTTGCCTCGATCGAAGTCCTGCTGCGATTCGTCGAATTCAAACTCTCTCGAATCGCAATATCTAACTAAATAATTAATTCAAAGCAAATTCAAAACAAAATTCAAATAAAATCCAAATAACTTCCAAGAATTATAAAATAAACTGGGAGACAGAATTTTGAATTTTGGATGTGGGTCAACAATTTTTAAAAGGAATTGAGGCTTTAAAAGAAGTTGGAAGTTTTAATTTAAATTTAAACCTTGAATTACAAAATATATTCAAATCAAATTTAAATAAATTTCAAAATTTTAAAATTATTCCAGAAATGGATAGATCATGATTTTAGAAAAATTTAGAAATTTGAATGGGTCAATTTGGAGTTAAATGCAAAAGTTATAGCCTTCCAAAGTTTGAATTCAAAATAAAAGAAAAGGGTATTTTCTGGATTTATTTTTAAACCGAAAAGGATTTATGACGTTAGCGCTAATTATTTCTAAAGGAAATTATAGATTATGATGTCATCCCTAGATTAATATATTCTCGCAGAGGTCGACAGTGGGGCCCGGTGTCATGGACCGAGTCCATGGACCCGAGGAAGGGTGAGGTGGCGGCGCGCGCGTGGGAACGGATGGCGCCGACGTGGCGCCACGGGCCGCCGCGTGGTCGCCGCGTGGCTGCCACGCCACGCTTTATGCCGACGCATGCGACGCGCGCGGCAGGTGGCGAGGGGCGCGGCGGGTGGCGCCGGCGTGGCGCCGACCGCCGCCACTGCCGCCACGCCGCAACTCGCCCGACGGCCGACGACTGCCGGCGGGGCGGCGGCGCGCTGGGACCCGATGGTCGCCGGAGTTCGTGAGCGGCGGCGCCGCCGAGGCACCAAATGAAGAGGAGGGTGCGGGATCGACGGTATTTTGCGCGAGGCCGAGGATGACCGAGAGGGAAATCGGTGGAGAGGGGCGCGGTCGAGAAGGCTTCACGGCGGCGGAGTAGCTCCGTGGTGCACGTGCCCGGGAGGTGGTCGCCGTGTTCGCCGGGCACCAAAGAAGGTCGTGGAGGCTTCGCAAGGGGCGAGGGGCTTGAGCCGGCCGGAATCGCCGCTGAGTAGCCGGAGCCGCGAGGGAAATCGGGCGCAGGGGGCTCCGGCTCAATGTTGTGAATTGGAGGCATGGGGAGCGGCGGTGGGTGGAGGAACCTCGGGAGGTCCTTTATAGGCGGGAGAGGCGGTAACTCGCGCGCGCAACTCGCCGGATTTGGGGAATTAACGCGACGGTGAAGGAGGGCATAATCGGGGAATTAATGCCCGCAACGGACGCGGTGGAGGATCAATTGCGATCGCAGCTGGCGCGGCATCACTCGGAGGAAACCGGCTTTAAAGCTTCGCTTGCAGCAGAGAATGGCGGCAGCGCGGAGATCGCACGAGGAAGAAAGGAAAGGGGGCGGGAGACAAAGTCGACGAGTGGGGCCCGCACGCCACGAGAGAGAAGGAAAAGGAAGGAGCGAGGGGACGGCCGGATGATTGACGGGTGGCACGGGGAGAGATCGGGATCACCGAGCGCTGGCGGCGGGTAAGTGAAGGGGGACGGCCGAGATTCGATCCGACAACGAAGATCGACGGGGCGGCCGGCTTAAGTGGGAAGGGGCGCCACGATGAGGTACGGCAATAGGGGATGGCTCGGATGAAACCACGCGCCGATCGGAGGGGGAATGAAGCGCGGCGTAAGTCGCGGAAGCGGCGGGATTGAACCGGTGGAGAGCGGACGGCTAGATACACGACACGCTGCCGCACGCGAGAGAGGGGAGGCGGGGGAGAGGGTTTAAGTTAGATCGGACGGCTGAGGGGGAATCCGGCGGCGGAGGGGACGCCGATGCTTGACACCTGGCGGCCGGGAGGGGTTTTTGGGATTTTCTTTCTTTTTTGATTTTCCAGAAATGCTATTAAGCTTTAGAAAACTCAGAAAAATACCAAATAAATTTTGAAAAATCCAGAAAAATTCGTGAGAACTATCCGAGCTATTCTAGACTTAATAAAAATATGTCCCACTCATTTTAACAAGTATAATTTGCAAAGGTACAATTTGATTTTGAAGGGAAGGTTTTAATTCCTTCTAAAATCTAGAAAAATTAATATAATCTCATATTTGACTTAAGGAAGCTGAAATACATTTGTTTTAACTTTTAGTAATGCAATAAATTTATTTTTGACTTTTATAAATTAAAGTTTATAATTTTTCTAATCAGACTTTAACATAACTCCGTAAAATCCAATAAACTCCAGATTTAATTTTCAATAAAGGAACAAAATTTTGAGATGTTACAGTCATTAATTTGTTAATCATAATTAACATGTAGTTTTTGCCAATATTAAAACTTATTTGACTCCTATTCATTTCTTCGTATTATTTATCCCATAAATATCTATACGTTTAACTAGTTTACATGCCATTATACTCTTTATTTATGCTAATTACTTGTATTAGCTACTATTTTAGAAGGACTCTTATAATATTTAATTTTTAATAGCCTACGGCTTACATAATGTATAACTCAAGGCATACTTCTTATGGGTGGACTTTACATGACTATATGCAAGGTGATATCCATTTGTGAGTTTATAGTAGCTTAATATTCAATTTATTTAACCAATATTTGAAAAAGAACTTTCATGAAGTTCTAATGTCTAGGATTATTAGCTATCTATAACCTTTACTAAATAAGAGAAGGGCTTTCATGATATTTATATTTTAATTATGAATTACACAATGTATAAATAAGGCATAGTTTAATTTAGGGAATAAACTAACTTGTCATACTTCTTTTACTTAAGTTCTAATGCCTACAAACAATAGTTATGATTTAAACCTTATGATTGATAATCTTTATAATCTTTACTAACTAGTTCCAATGTTATTTCTTATAAAAAGGATTCACTAACATTAGTTCTAATGTCATCTCTATAACCCTGACTATGAGAGGACTTGTGATTTCATTCTTTTGCAACTTTTAAGTTTATCAATTCTTTGCTTATGGCATGCTAGGCTAGTACATATTTCTCCTGTTTTTAGTTTGCAACAAATTCTTTGATCACCCACTGCCTTAAGCCCTTCCCATGATCAACAACCAGGGAGGGCCCATCTGCCATACTCCTGAACAGAAGAAAGAAAGAAAACAAGGGGTGATGTTCGGCTGGGGCTGGATGAACCGAGCAGAGGAGGGGCTGCGCCGGTGAGGTAGGAGTCGTTGCCGATGACTGACGGCCGAAGGAGCAGGCGCGGCCGGCAAAACGGTTCCCCAAGGGCAAGGAACTACTGGAGGTGTTAGCATGGGTCAAGGTGGCGACGAGAATGGCCAGCAACGGCATAAGCGGCCGGTGGCGGGGGGTGGATAGGGCCACCGACGACGAGGAGGAGGAAAGGAAGAAATAAAGCGCGCACGAGCATCTAGAAAGTATAGGGAAGCTCACCGTGTTGTTGGCCGAGGCGGAGGAGCTCTAGAGGAGGCCGACGACGGGAATCCGGTGCGGCGGAGGGGAGGTCCACACGGAGAGAGATACTCGGGCGTCGAGGGGGCAAAGCGGCGATTGGGGAAGCTTGACGGTGCCTCCGAGGTGCTTCCACCAAAAGGAATTGAGCCGGGCGCCTCGTGGAGGAGATGGCCGAGGTGGGAGCACCGACGGTCGGATTTGGGGCAAAACGGCTGGCGGCGAGCCTCGCTTCGAGAAAACCCAATCGGTTGCTAGGGAAGGTGCATAGGAGGAGGAGGTGCGCCGTGACGCGGTGGAGAGGAGGGACATCGCTGGAGCGACCGGGGCGGCTGGGAGCAACGGCGGCGGCGAGGGTGCGCACGGGGCAAGGGAGAACGGGAGGGGGAAAAAGGGGAGGGCGCAGGGAAAGGCAAGGGCGGCTCGGAATGGTGGCTATTTATAGCCGAAAAGGGAGCCGTGCGGCTGCTATTATCGACGATCGATGAGCAGTTCTAGGCATGGGCGGTGGCGTGAGCTGATGAGGGCAGCAGTGCGCAGCATGGGAGGCACTGGGCATGGGCGCGACGCGCGCACAGGCGTGGGGAGGGGACGCAAGGGAGAGCTGGCAGATAGAGAGAGCACGAGTGAGCGAGCGAGCACCAGCGTGAGGGAGAGCTGGCAGAGGGAGAGTGTGAGTGAGTGAGCGAGCACCAGCGCGAGGGAGAGAGAGAGCCCGTGAGGAGAGGGGGTGCGAGAGAGAGAGCGAAGGGGGAGCTGGCTGGCTGGGCCGAAGGCCTGGCTGGCTCGCTCTCCTTTCAATTTTTTTTCTTTTCTTTTCTTTTCAATTTCTTTTTGATTTTCCACTATATTTCATGTGCTTTCCTTTATATGTATATGTGTACACTTTATGTTGTTTTTAATGGAACCTCAACCAAAAACTTAAAACTCCAGAAAATTTATAATACCAAGAAATGCCAAAATTTCTAATTAGCACAAATTACACATTATTTCTAGTTTTCAAAAATTGGAATGTTACACATGGTAAGGCTCAGATCAATGGCGTACAAAGTTAAGTCCTTAGACATTACCCAAGTGAGACTTCCATATCTCTTGAAGTGAATCCACACTTTTTTTCTTTACTGCACGATCATTCACCTAAGTGAAAATCAAGTTTGTACAATCAATACCAATAACACACCAGTGTCAAGACACATAAATTTTATAATTGTGGCACCGACCACGATTCAATATCTAATTAAGTCAAATTAATTAATTGATCACTTGTGGTGATGAACCCATCGTAACTATAAGCATGGCTAAGCAAATTGATCGTACAACCCATGTGACAACTATTATTACATCATAAATTAATTTTTCATCCTATGGTGACAATGACAATATGGCATTCAAATTATTAAGTAAAAGATTTAAACAATTAGGACAATAACTATCAGGTTCAAAGGTTTTGTAACAAATTAGCAATGCACGATAATTTAAAATAAAATAAATATATAATAAATTAAAAACTAGGTTCAATATAATCAAATGACACAACTTGCATTGGCCTTGCTCAGTTATGAATTCTTGATTCTCTGATTGTGCTTGCACTCCTTCGAAGACGCCATCTAACGAGAAAGAAAAATAAATGAGGCACAAAATAAAATAAAATTCAAATAAACTCTAAAAACTTCAAAACTAGAACCAAAAGATAGAGATCAATTTTAGATAATTTTTTAAAAAAAGAATAGGATTAATCAGAGCTAGGATAAAGGAGAACGTAATCTTGGAAAATCTAATCTAAAGAAAATACTAAAAATTAAAAAAGTTATTATGCAAAGGTACTTGGTGCAGTAATAGCTAGTCTCATCGATTACACACCAATATCATGGCACACAAATTTTATAACTGTGGCACCAACCATGATTTAGTATCTCATTAAGTCAAAATTAATTGATTGGTCTCAAGTGATGAAGAACTTATCGAACTATAAGCATGGCTAATCATATAAATCGTACAACCTATGTGACAACTAGTATAGTATCACTAAATAATTTCTCAACCTATGGTGACAAAGGGAAACATGGTATTCAAATTATCAAATGAGGGATTAATCAATTGGGACAAGAACTACCAAGTACAAGCGTTTGTAACAAAATAGTAATGCAAGATAATTTAAAATAAAATAAATAAGTAAATAATAGATTAAAAACTAAGTTCAACATGATCAAAAGACATAACTTGCCTTAGCCTTGCTCAGTTATAAATTCTTGATCTTCAAACCTTACTTCAGCTCCTTCGAAGACGTTATCTATCGTGCGATTGAACACAAAAATAAATTGAAATAAAATCCAAAAATTATAGAACTAAACCCAAAAGATATAACTCAATTTTATATGAATTTAGGAAAAATAATTAGCTTAATTGGAGTTAAGACAGAGGAGAATAAGTCATTTAATGTTTGCCGGATGAGAAATTGTTGAAAAAAAAATGAAGGAATATTCCGATTCCTTCGGCTGGAAAATGGATAGAGAGTAAGGAGTTTTGTAGATGACTTAGCACCAGTGAAAGGAGGCACGGGAGGTGATGGCAACTAACAAAATGGATTGTTGTGAACCTAAAGAACACACAGGAAGTGATGGCACGTTAAACGGAGCACGATGACGGTGTGAATGGTGACAACGACATAGATAGAAGAGAAGAATAATACCCGGGCAGGGAACACGGAGAAGTAGGGTGAGCATGAGCTAGAATGCAGTATGGTGAAGCTAGAAAAATTGTCGGCTCAGCGGGAAACTCACCGGAGATGATACAATCGACGTTTGAACAACGTCGGTAGGGAAAAAGAAAAAACTTGATATCTTGGTGCTTGATGAACGAAATCCAAAACCACTTAAAAGGTAGCTACCTGGAATGGTTTGACACATTTTGACGTGAAAGGATTGGAGATAATATCACCGGATAGATGGGAACGTGAAGTGCCCTAGGCGACCATGGTGAGGTGTCGTAGGCAAAAATTTGTGGAGGCTTTTTGGGGCAAAGGAGAGAAGCACGGCGTAGAACATGACGAAGTAAATCTAAGAGAGGTGACGGTATGGGCTAAAGCTTATTGGAGGTGATGAATCGACGTCGAAAAGTGATCTCAACCTAGAGTGGGGAAAACTCGATTCCAAGAGATTTGCTGCATCAAAATCAAATTAATTTGGCAAGAAGATAGATGATATATAGGAACATGATGTGACATAAAAGAATCATGAAAAATCTCACCGGATAGCTCGGGATGCGACGAGCAATTTCGAGGCCAGAGGGCCTCGGTGCCGACGGTGTTCTGGCCTTTGGGGATACTTGGCATAGCTTGAGATAGATTTAGAGGGGTCAAGGGGTCATATTTATAGGCTTGGAAGAGATAGAAACTGACTCCAACGCATGGATTTTGGTTTAGAGTCTATTTCAAAAAATAGGAGATAAAAGGCAAATAGATGAACAAAACGCAAAGAGGCCAGATGGGACGGGTTACTTGTGTGATTTGGCACAACTTTTCCTTTAGGTGGACATTAAAATAATGTCCGGATGAAGAGTTGCCATGGGAGAAATGGAAGGGAGAAGAGAGAAAGAGTTCATTCTGTATGTTTTGATGGTTTTTAGCTTTTTGGAAGATGAAAACAAGGCTAAGGAATAAAGGGAAAGAAAGATGAACTCTTATTCATGAAAGAAAAAAAGGTGACTTGGTAGGTGGGATGATAAGAATCCCAAGGGTGATGACGATCGGATGGTTCGAATATGATCGAATGGTCCAGAGGGCTGAGGATGTTCGGATGGTCCGAACAGTGACAACACATGATGCTCAGGGATTGGCTACTGAAGGCGAAGCGGTGCAACGGCTTGTGGAGCTAGGCTCGACTGAAAATTCACTGGTAGCAGCGGACGACAGCTGCGGCGGCCTGGTCGAGCGGCAGCGACGGCGGTAGATGGCAGGTGCACTCCGGCAAGGGATGACGGTGACGACCGGTGAAGGTGAAAATGGTGGCGCACGGATGACTCACGACGGAGGCGACGCGGCACAAATGACGAGAACACATGGCGAACTTTAGCAAGAGCAAGCAGTTAGGGTTGGATGTGGACTGGTTGCCTCATCTATTTAACGGGTTGGAATAGAGGCTTGCTAGTTAACCATCCAACCATTCCTCAGTCTAGCCAAGTGTTTTAGGGTTAGGTTTGAGAAGTATGAGTGCTGTTGTATGCTCCCTTGTTGTCTTGGTAGAGTGGTGCTAAAACCTTCATCCTTAAGTAGTAATAAATCAACTTCGTTCTTTACTCATAGAGTCAGTTTGATTTACTCTTGTTCTTGTTGGTTTTGATCTTCTCTCCCCTTTCTTGATTATGTTGTATGACAAGGATGTGTATGTGATGGAGATAACTCATAGAGATCAATCCACATACATCTAGGCATCAAGTTTTGTAAGTTCTTAAAGTTGCCCCATTTTACCTTGATTTGACCTCATTGTTAGATTTTCTGATCCTAGGGTTTTTGTCCCAAATCTTTGTGAGTTCTTGTGGTGACATGTTGTATGATAAGGATAACCGACTAGATGGGTTTGAATAGGAGATTCTAAAATTTCTTACTTTCTTAAACTAATTTCCACAAATTAAAACCTAAGCAAGATTTGTATTGCAATTCAAGACCTACACAATTCTAAAAAAAGACTAAGGCACACTAAGCAACGTCATTGCAAATATGTTTCTAGTTCAACGAGATATGACAATTTCAGTTTGCTAGAAATATAAATGTGAAATAGTATAGATAAGTAGTAATGAAATGAAGACATGTGATGTTTTTGACGTGGTATCAAAGATTTGCCGATCTTCACTAGTCCACTCACAGTTTGGTGGAGGCCTCTTCACAATCTCCTTGAAGAGATCACCATGTAAACTCTCACAAAACCGTCTATGTGTTGGCAAGTACTAAGAGTAATGAATCATAATCTTTGCTTGATGGCAATTAAGTACCAAGGATCAATCTAGAATGAATGCACTTGAATTGGGCTCAACTACTTTAAATAATGCAAATGGAGTAAATGAGGTGTTTGAGTTGCTCTACTTGCTCAAGGATCTTCAATGGAGTTAATTCTAACTTTCCTAGAGCTGGTAGAGGATTATTTATACCCCCCCACCAACCAATTCGACCGTTAGAGGCAAGTTTCTGAAATTTTCTGCATGAGTGCTATTACCACCGTTCATTAGCAGGTACTACTGCATTTGCACTAACTACACTGTAATGGCTATAGCAAATGAATTTAATGCTCTAAACTAGCCATTGAATTTGTGGCGTTGTACTACCGTCGTTATAAGTGCGATAGTTCTGCTCTCCAGTAGTTCCATTTCTTCAAAGCGGTATTACCACTTCCCTTTGAGGTCCAAAACTGGCCCTCTCTAGAAATAACGTTCTGCCAATCAACTTTCGGCACTTCTAGTGTGTGGTTGCTCCGCTTAGGATATGTGGTCATACCGCGATGTGATAGTTCCGCAAAATGAACTTCGATACTACTGTTTTTCAGGGGAGTAAACATACTCCAAAAGTGTCTTTCTAGAAAATACGTACTGCCAACTAGGTTTTGGTTTGACCAGGGTGTCGTAGTACCACGCCACCTTCTCGGTCATACCACAGCGCGGTAGTACCACCATGTAAACTCCGATAATGCCGATTGTTGTAGAGTATGGTACTTTACGCTTGTGTAAGTCTACTACAGAAGACATTTGAGAGACCATATAAGAGGGTTCAGGTTAATTTATGATGAACCATTCTCATTTGCGCAGAGTTGGAATTTAGATTTTTACAAATTTATAGTTTTTTCAGATCTTCATTCAGACCTAGCGGTTTGACCACCCCAGGAGGCAATTAAACCGGCCAGCCCAGCAGTTTGACTGGTTGCTCTCAATAGTCAGACCTATTGACACCAGCAGTCTAGCCGGCCTAGGTGTTTGCTTCGGCTTAAAATTGGTAATTTTGGTATTTTGGTTATGGGATGATTTGAATTGTGTTTAATCAGTGCATTAACATTGCATGGTGCATGTTTTAGCTAACACGAGTCAAATTATGAAGAACTTATACTAAAAAGATTTCTTTATGTTTAGATGTACATAGATACTTGGAGTCAACCATGGCCAACGGTGAGGATCGGGGCTACTCTCATAAAGGAGACGAGGCCCAGAATAATCAAGAATGTTAGGTGTAATGACTGAGCTCAAGTATGGCACAAAAAATAGAAAATATTGAAGGAAAGATTCAAGCAATGAGTTGCACTATGTGACTTGGTTGGTTGAAGTGAGACATGATCTGGTGGAACTAGAATGGAAGAAACATGCCGATGTGTGGCAAGTTAGTGGTGCACCAACACGTGGCAAGCATGGCGATTGTTTGCAAGAAACTGGGTTAAGAAAGGGAATTTCTGTAAGATTGCCAAACACCGAAAACCATCTTACATCAAAACCATGGTACTTGGGAAAGTAGTTTAAATCAAGAAAAAGTTGAGATGATCAAGTGGATCAAGGTATGAAGACTTAGCGGATTTGGGCTCACGTGCATTGAAAAGCATGTATGAATTGAGTTTGTGAGCAAAACCCATGTTGTGTAGGGTTAACGGGTTTTTCCATGTGTGCTATTGGATAGTATCTATTGGGGTTAGATATGGATTGGTTTTCTCATCTATTTAGCGGATTGAAATGGAGACTTGCTAGTTAACCATCCAACCATTGCTCATTCTAACCAAGTGTTTTAGGGTTAGGTTTAAGAAGTGTGAGTGATGTTATGTGCTCCCTTGTTCTCCAGGTAGAGTGGTGGTAAAATCTTTATCCTTAAGTAGCAATAAAAATCAACTTTGTTCTTTACTCATAGTCTCTTTGATTTAGTTGATTTACTCTTGTTTTTGTTGGTGTTGATCTTCTCTCCCCCTTTCTTGATCATGTTATATGCTAAGGACGTGTAAGTGATGGAGATGACTAATAGAGATCAATCCACATATATTTGGGCATCAGGTTTTGTAAGTTCTTGAATTTGCCCCATTTTGCCTTGATTTGACCTCATTGTCAGATTCTTTATCCAAGGGTTTTTGTCCCAATTTTTTTGTGAGTTCTTGTTGTGACATGTTGTAGGATCAAGAATAATCGACTAGAGGGGGTGAATAGGAGGTTCTAAAATTTCTTATTTTCTTAAACTAATTTCCATAAATTAAAAACTAAGCAAGATTTCTATTGCAATTCATTACCTACAGAATTCTAGAAAAAACTAAGGCACACCAAGCAATGTCTCTACAAATATGTTTCTAGTTCAACAAGATATGACAATTTCAATTTGCTAGACATATAAATGCGGAATAGTAGAGACAAGTAGTAACGAAATGAAGACATGTGATGTTTTTGACATGGTATCAAAGTCTTGCAAGTCCTCACTAGTCCACGTTGAATAAAGCCCAAACGAGTTGGATCGGCTCCACGAAGTAAGCCTTGCTCCTCAATTCCACTAGTGGTTATTCTTCCGTCGCTCCAGCTATGACGAACATTGAACCACTCACAGTTTGGTGGAGGGCCTCCTCACAATCTCCTTGAAAAGATTACTGTGCAAACTCCCACTAAACCATTTAAGTGCCGGCAATTACCAAGAGTAATGAATCACAAGTTTCGCTTGACAGCAATCAAGTGATAAGGATCAAAATAGAATGAATACATTTGAATTGGGCTCAACTACCTTCAATGATTCAAATGGAGTAAATGAGGTGTTTGAGGTGTTCTACTTACTCAAGGATGTTCAATGGGGTTAATTCTAAGTTTTTGTGAGCTGGTGGAGGGGTATTTATACCCCCACCAATCGATTCGACCGTTAGAGGCAAGTTCCTAAAATTTTCAGCACGAATGGTAGTACCACCGTTCATCGACTGGTACTACCGCCTCTACACTGACTACATTATAATGCTATAGCAGATGAATTTAATGCCTCTGAACTATCCATTGAATTTGCGGCACAGTACTACCACCGTTATAAGTGCGGCAGTTCTGCTCTTTAGTAGTTCCGCTTCTTTAAAGCGTTACTACCGCTTCCCTTCGAGGTCAAAATAGGCCCTCTCTAGAAATAACATTCCGCCAACTAACTTTGGTATTTTCAGTGTGTGGTAGTTTCGCTCAGGATATACGGTCATACCGCGATGCGGTAGGTCAACAAAATGAATTTTGGTACCACCATTTTCTAGGGGAGTAAACATACTCCAAAAGTGTCTTTCTGGAAAAAACGTACCGCCAACTAGTTTTCGGTCCGACCAGGGTGCGGTAGTTCCACACCACCTTCTCGGTTATACTACATCGCGGTAGTACTGCCATATAAACTCGGATGCTATAGTTTGCTTCAATTTAAATTCTAAATGCTTGTATGATCCTAGAATGATCCAAATGACACAAGACTATACTATCGAGCTGCCAATCATAATCCCTCTTACTAGTACAACCTCTAACCTAAAATCCTTTCTTCCACCAAATCTCCAAAGACCGATAAAATGAAAATCTTAGGCTATTGATACTTTTATCTTGAAGTTTATTGATCTTCATATTTACCTTTAGTATGTATTTCCAGCTTATCGTATTCATCACTAGGACTAAACCTTTTAAATACTCGATAAACATGTTTGTCCCATATTCACATATTGTCATTAATTACCAAAATAATTTTTAGGAGTCTACATGTTTTCACTCTCCCCTTTTTGGTGGTTGATGACAATCCAATCAATTTGTGAGAAAGATAGAATTTTGAATATACCACTTGTTAAAAAAAACGAGTTGTATATTCTTGTTGTGATTTTGAAAAGTAAGTAATTCTTGCAATGAGCTCAAATGAGTTTTGAGAATTATTTATTTTTAAAGTCATTTCATAAGAAGGCTCCTGCTAAACATGTGCATATAAATTTGAGAAGTTGCTTTGTACGCACATGTAGAGATTTTTTAAAATTTTAGTAGAGTTTCTTTTGTGTGTTAAACTTGGGAAAATTGACATACTATAATTAAATCAAACAAGATAGAGATTGCAATTCATAGAGAGTAACATAACTTGACCATATTACCATGTATCAAGTTCAACAATATTACATAGCATGTCCATAAAGCATAAAACATGATACTATGACTAGTCCATTACACCAAAAGACAGAGTTCATCACATCACAAAGAGAACATAACATATATAGGTACTATATAGTAGAAATTAATTTTCTTGACTTTCTTTGCTTCTCCCATTTGTGCCTTCCTTTTCTTCTCCCCGTTTTGCATCAAAATATGAAAAAGGGTTACTCCTATGGTCCCTAAGGTGGAGGATCACGACGGCGATGGTTGTCGTAATGGACTGGAGAGGGAGGACAAGCTACGGCATGCTCAAGAGAGGATACTTTGTCCTTGAGAGAATAATCTATGGTACTTAAGGAGGCAAGTTGTTCAATTGTCTCCAATTGGCGTTCCTCCAACCTCAGAACTGTAGAATAGATCTGAGAAAGAGAAACTTGGTCTTCTTCTTGTGCATCATCTTCTTGTTGAGCCTAGGGACAAGGAGCTACAGGGATAGGAGGACCCTCTCGTGGCTTGTAGGGCTTGTGGGAGGAGCCCAAACCTCCACGATATCCAGTCTTTCGAATGATCAAGGACATGATATAAGGAGCATAGTTGATTCTTTTGAGCCGATCATCCTTGGAAGAAGAAATTTCTCGAAGGATGAGATCTACCACGTTAAACTTTCTGCAATGCATGATGTTATCAATCAAGTTCCAAGCATGTCCTCTAATGACATCATAGTTCCCGCTCTTAGGGACAATAGTGTGATTGATGATCATGTTGACTATGCTAGGACTAGGGAGAAGACCAGCTAGATTACTTGGAGTATATCTTATATTTTCATCATAAAACTCTGTTCAGACTGGAACCAAAAGTGCAACTCTATCATAAATTTTCTCATAGTTGCTTGACTCAATCCTGAGAACTAGCTCAAACTCATGCTTATGGCAATCTAAATAGACAATCCCTGTCATCCATGCCATATGGGAAAAATCAGGAGACACATATAATGTGGCATAGAATTGCTGAATGATCTCCTCATTGTAGTCATATCTGAGCACTAATAGGTCAAGGATGCCGCCCTTTGAAATAGCCGATCTGCTCCATCATACTTGTCTAGGAATTTGGATGTCTTGAATCCATGTATTTGTGATCAACAAATTGCCTATGGGGGCATACATCTGTTCATACACCAGCTCCTAAATTCTAGTGTGGAATTTCATATTTGTACATGTCCTTGGGAGCACAAACTAATTTCTCTGACGCATTAGGATGTAATCATCACTGGTTATTGTTTTTAGGATGATTGGTTCCTCATTAGGATCTTCCATTTCTTCATTTGATTCCACCTATGAAGAGCTCGTCTCATGGTCAGATTCTGTTTCTGACTTAGAAGTTGTAGCCTTGCCTCTATCTTCTCTATCCTTCTAAGTTGCCCCTGGATTGACTTTAGTGGATTGGGCAGGAGCCTAGGCTGCAAGCGGCTTAGGAGGAGAGGAGGATTGATCGGGGAGGATTGGATGAGATCTCGGAGTGGCGTAGAACTTGTGAGTGGCATTCCTAGTCTGAGGCATCTTCAAATAGAGAGAACAACTAACAAGGAGAAATTAGGAATTATCCAAAATAGGTTTAACATTGAATGGAATGAAGTGGCTATCTTGTCAGAAAGTTTGGTAGTACCAACGTGCAAACAGTGGTTATCTTGGTCATGGCAAGATAACAGATCGACAGCGGTAGTACCGCTTTCTCTGAACAAGTTCTAGGGCAGGTCAATGTGCAAATTTTTTTTGATGTTTTTCATGTCTTGAATCCATGGGAATGATACATAGACATCATAAGACACCAGTTTTAGCAATTTACCAAAGGAAAACTCACTAAATCATCCACATTCTTGAATAAACTTATTTTGACCTTGGGTTTTAAAGCAAGGCAAAAGAGTGGATTGAGAATCACTTTTACCTTGAGAAACGAAGGAGAGGAACCCTTAGGCACCATGAGATCAACAGGAATTGAAGAAATCCCAAGAAGATTTGAAGATTTCTCAAGAGGATTTTGGAGGTTTTCTTCGGGAGGGGGCTGAAGTACCACTCAGGTGAAGAGAGGTAGGAGATAAATACCACACATGTTGTTTTGGAAGGATAAGAATTTGCAACTTACTTCTCAGCTTGTCAAGCACTATATAATCTATTTTTCTCAAACTTTATGTTCTTCAAGCCAACCATTAAGTTATGTTTGAAAAGCTTTTTGAGTTGAATCATGCCCACATGACCTAGTCTACTATGCCATAACCAACCCAAAGAGGTTTTTGCTGTTGAACAAGTTTTTAACAAGAATCATTAGAAGTAAAATCAATTAAATAAAGATTTTCAAATATAAAACCTTTAAAACTAATTCACTTTTTCCTTTGAAATGGGTATTCTATCTCTAGACAATGAGCACATTAATCCAAGATTATATAATTGAGTAACGTATAGTAAGTTAAAATTTAATGTTTCTACGAGAGATGCATGTGAAATTAAAATGTCATTTGAGATAGCAATTTTACCCAAACTAAGAACCTTTCCTTTGCTATTGTTTCCAAAGGTAATCTTCTCATTGCTCCTATTTTCGTAATCTTCTCATTGCTCCTATTTTCAAATGTGGTGAAAATCTTTCAGTCTCCGTTCATGTGTTGAGTGCAACCACTATCACACACCCATTGCCTTCCACCGGTCTTATAGTTTACCTATAAAAAAATCAAATTTTTTCAGATACCCAAATTTATTGGGCCCTTGGAGGTTAGTGACCAAGGCTTTAGGCACCCAAATAGTATTCTTTTTAGCACATAAAATTGAAGTGCCAACAAATCTTGTAATAACATAACCATCCTTAGTTTTCTTAAGTATATAACATGAATCATATAATCCTACAAATGGAGTCTAACTAATAGGACAAGTTTGTTGCAAATGTCCTATTTCCAGCACTTGTAGCAATGTTTACCATTTTGTTTAACAAATCTTGTAGGCTTGTTTACCGGTTTTTGTTGAATGAGCACCTTTGCTTACTCAAAAGCTTGTCGAGGGTAGCCTTACCCTTGAAGCACTATTCTAAGCATTTGCTTAACTTGGTTACTTGCTCCTTTAGCTCATTGTTTTCAACAAGTCATGGCAAGTAAATCATCACATGAAGTAGATGCACTAGTTCTAACAATTTCTACACTAGGTATTTCATTAAAAATATCACATGTAATTCCACACTAGTGCAATACTTGCTGAATTTTCTTGGATAAGCAAGTCATAAGAGTCATTAAGAGAGATATGCTCTTTCTTCAAAAACTTAAATTTTGCCTTTTCTTTTCCAAGATATTCATTCAGTTCTTCTAATATATCTATGAGCTCATCATATGAAGGTTCATCGTTATCAAAAGATTTTACCTTATCTCCTTTTGCCATGAGGCAGGTAGGAGATGAGAAGAGCGATGGAGCCTCCTTGATGGTAATGCCAACAAGTCCCCTTTTCTTGGGGGGACTTGTCCTCATCGGAGTTTCACTCTTCAATGTGAGCTTTATTTTTACCATCTTTATGAAACTTCTTGAAATGCTTCTTCTTGTCGTTGAATTCCTTCTTCTTGGATGACTAGCCCTTGTCATCCTTCTTTGTGGGGGTAATAAAGGCAATGTGCCCCTTCTCATCGCACTCATAGTAACAGATATTGCTATATCGCTTGTTGTCATTGTAGGAGCGCCCCTTCTTGCCTTTTTATGATTAGCGCTTTGGTATGAACACTTTTTCATGAATTTCTTCATTCTTCTCAAGAGAAGAGCTAATTCCTCCTCAGAATCATCCTCATCATCTTGGACTCATCACTTGACACCACTTTTGCTTTGAAAGTGGTGACCTTCTTTCTTTTCGAGAAAGATTGCTCCAAAAGCTCCTCCTTGTCCTTATTGTATAACTCATTGGTTATGAGATTGCCTAAGAATTGTATTAGCGTCATACTTGTCAGCTCGGGAGAGTTGAGAAAAAGAGTCACTAATGTCTCATACTTCTCCGGCAAATCCCTAAACATTTTTCTCACAATATCAACATTGGTTAGTGACATGCCTAGGCCTTTAAGTTCATTTTACAATGTTGTTGAGGCAAGAATATATTTTATTTATGTCCTCATATAGCAACATTGTAAATGTTTTATACTTAATTTGGAATCTATATAATTTGCCATATCTGACTATGGATATTCTCACATGGATTTTTGAGAGGATGGTCCAAATATCATAAAAAGTTTCTAAATTGCTTACTCTATTGAACTCATCCGTATTCAAAACACCAAAGAGAGCATTCATTGCTTGAGCATCTAAATAAGCGTTACACCCCCAAGTTCCGTGGGATGCAGTAGATCAAGAGGCATAACGTAAACCTCATTTATGATTTTTCATATACTTAGACTCATGGCCTTTAAATAAATAAACATCATAATCTTTCAATAAGAATAATTTGACCAATCAAATATAAGTGTCTTTTCTATAGCAATTCTCTCACTAGACATCATTTTCTCTCTTAAACAATTAAATCTAAATTAATGAAAGACTAAACTCTAATACACTTATAGGATCAAAGATAACTGATTAGAGGAGATGTATAGGAGGTTCTAAAATTTCTTACTTTCTTAAACTAATCTCTACAAATTAAAACCTAAGCAAGACTTCTATTGCAATTCAAGACCTACACAATTATAGTAAAACTAAGGCACACCAAGCAATGTCTCTACAAATATGATTCTAACTTAATAAGATAAGATAATTTTAATTTGCTAGAAATACAAATTTGGAATAGTAGAGACAAGTAGTAACCAAATGAAGACACGTGATGTTTTGACATGATATCGAAGACTTGTCGCTCTTCACTAGTTCACATTGAGAAAAACCCAAACGAATTGGATCCTCTGTATAAATCGCACTAGTCCAGGATCAGGCTAGTGCACACAGTGGATAAAAAATATTCATATCATGCACAGTAACATTTATTCATTGACTAAATATGTGCCTGATGGCCAAAGTTTACATCAATGGTTCATAAACCAAAAATAAATATAAGCAGATGAAGAAGAACAATAAAGCAGCAGCCCATCCTGCCTGCCCACAGGCGAATAACTGTAAGACGTGGCCTACTCGTCGTTATTCTCACCGAAGTTGATGAAGTCCTTCTCTGAAAATAGTGAATGAAGCAACATGAATATAAAGTACCCACAAGCTACACCAGGAGGTTTAACAGAGTTCATGCATGCATAAGAATTGACAATGGAAGACATAATAGGTTATTTGTTGAGAGACCATGTGGAGGTCAACCCATGTGTTTGATGAGCAATTGACATTGGTTTAGGAAAAGTCGAGTTTGGTTTGGGTGGTCTGGACCATGTCGTTGCGTGGTGCAACAAGCTCGGTCGGTTTGGTTAAACTTGGTCGTATGGGCTTGGGATGCATATTCTAATATTTCGACATGTTTGGACTTAATCATGGGTAAGCATGATGTGTTTATGATATTTACGCTTTCATGTATCGAGCGGTGCTATTTGACGTATTTCTTGTCTGTGTGACAGCAGGACATCGAGACGGAGTCGTGGTGAGACACGGAGGACTGGACTAGGCGCAGGTGGCGCTGAGGTCAGAACAGTCAGGAGGTGTCGAAGACGACGTGGACTCGAGGTGATTGAGAGGCGTGCGAGGCAAGGAGCGCGGAAGCTTCCCGGAAGGTGCAGGAGGGGCGAAATGGTCATTTCGCGAGGCTGCACAAGCGGGAGTGGGTTCCGTTGGATTTAGCGGGCGTAACGGGTTGGAGACCCGTTAGCCAAGGGCTATAAATAGGTGTTGTTGGCTGCATGCCCTCTCATGGATTTTGGGAGAGAATTAGGGTTTCCTAGAGTCAAAAGAGGCTTTGAGAGTTTGTTTTGGCTTTAGGCTTTAGTTGTTGAGAGTGGTTGGAGGAGGCAGAGCAGTGTTCCCTCTGTGACCTGTGTCTCTGTACGTTGTGTTCATCCACTTCAAGCATGTAGTGAGAGGGTTCTTGAGTTGAGAGAGATTGGAGATGGATTGAGAGCTTGTAATCATTCCTCTTGTTCTAAGGTCCACGGTATCGGGACGTCTTTGTATTTCATTTGCTTCAAATAAATGAAAACTGAAGTTTCTCCTCGTGCACTTCTCTGTTCTTTGTTCTTCTTTTAAGGGATTTCTTGACTTTTTGATTCTCGAGTTCTTTCTTGCTGGGAAGGTCCAAAATGGGTTGCTCAATGATGGGATAGTGCTTCAAGATCATTTGATCAAGTTTCCCAAGAGCCAACTTCATTTAATCTCATATTTGTATTTTGGACTTCCCCTGTTCATGGTTTGAATTTCTAGGGTTTGGTGTTTTTTTCGATCCCCTTCACGAGATGGCATGAAACTTGGCATGAGAGGTCCAGAGGCTATTGCTAACCTATCCTCAAAATTTCATAGCCAAATGATCAAAGATGAAATGGAAATTTGAGTTTTTGGGCAACCCTCTGTACTTTTCAGGTTTTTGTCCAAATTCTAAATTTCTTGCTTCTAAGGTTGATTTCTTTGTTTCTTTTAGCCCTCTTGGTATTTGGTTCAAGTTCTCCGTTTTGGGATGAAAAGAACAAGCTTTTACTTGTCAATTTCTTTGTTTTTCTGCTGTTTTTAGCCTTTACAGTCTGTTGTTTTTCAGTTTGAACTGCTCACTGTTTTCAGCATAAAACCAGTAGTCTCACCTTCTCAAAGCTGCACTTTTCAGCACTTCTTTAGTGCAGTTTTCAGCCACCTATTCCTGCAGTTTTCAGCTCCTTTCCACTGCAGTTTTCAGCCACCTATTGCTGCAGTTTTCAGCAACATATTGCTGCAGTTTTCAGCTCCTTTCCACTGCAGTTTTCAGCCACTAATTGCTGCAGTTTTCAGCCAAAAATTGTTGTTGACCTGTTTTTTAGTTTGCCTTCTTTGCTTTATCAAGTGAAGCTAATTTTCAGTCTGTTCTTCCGAGAAGAATTTTTATCAAGCTGCTGTTCTAGTTTATGAAGTGATTTTACTCGTTAAATCGGTCTGGTTTTAGTGGCGAAACTCTTCTTCTTTATAGCTTTAATAGCTATCGGAGAGTAGAGAATATTGTGGATACTTTTGAGGGGTCGTTTTTAATTGAGCGCCATTCAACCCCTTCTGTCGCCATTCCGATCCTACATTTGTGAGAAAAATCAGAATTAAAGTAAATACAGTAAGTAGATTCAAAAGCTGAATTGGATACAATAGAGAGAGATAGCAATTTAACAAAATAATATCGTTAGTGCAGACTCCGACCAAACACTAACCTATTCATAGGTATCCCACCTGGTCCATCTTTTCCAAAAGATCACATACGGATTCCCTGCATCCATATGCTTTTTAATCTCCCATGGGTTCCATCTATCCATAGGTCTTTTAAGAAATTATTTTAAAAACCAAAGTCTAATCCATGAAAAATTTTACTCAGTTTACCCATAACCGTGGGCACAGCTATCCAGGATAGATTATACACTCTGTAGAGGTTGTACAGCTTTACTCACAAAATATGATCTTCCCATATTGCCACCGGATAAACACACTTCCTTTGGTGTGAGGCGAGTAGATCATGACAAGGCCTTTACAATGCTAAGCCTTCAACCTGGTCGCGTCGCCACTAAGGTTTCACCACAACTCGAATCCACAAGTTGGAGCCCCCTCTTATGCCGTGTGAGACTTCTCATGGCCTACGCCATGGTCAGAGGTCGGAGGGTGCGGAGGTTAAAACGGTCCAACAGCCATGGTTGGTTCGAAGACGAAGGTCGAAGTCGAAGGCTCCAAGATCGAAGGTCGAAGTCAAACTCTTCGAGGTCGAAGGTGAAGTCGAAGGCTCCAAGATCGAAGGCCAAAGTCAAAGTCTTCGAGGTCAAAGGTCCAAGGCTGGAGTCAAAATCTTTGAAGGTCAAAATCAAAATCGGAGTCTTCGAAGGTCGAAGTCCCTAGGGTTGAAGGTCAAAGTCGAAGTTGAAGGCTCCAAGCAGTCGGAGTCTAAGAACCCTCCAAACGGTCGGAGTCTAAAGAACATCTGGACGGTGGAGTCTAAAGAGCCTTTGGATGTCAGAGTCTTATGAGACTTCTAATGTCAAAGTCTAAGAATCAGATGGCTGGGAGAGGTCGAAAGAATCGAACGGCGATGATGCACATAGAAGTTTGGACCATCTAAAAGTTTAGAGGAGTTTGAATAGTCCGATTGGTACTGGAGAATGTTCGGACCAGGACAACGATGCGACGCACGAAACCTGTGGGTTCGTTGGCAGTGAGGGGCACGACGGCGGTTGGCGAGGTGAGGAAAAGAGAGGGAATTGCGAGAAGTGAGTTGGTGTGTTGTGCATTACCGCAAGTAGCTGGAAGGTGGTCAGCGGCGAGGTGAAGTGGTGGAGCAACTCGGGTGGCGGTGGCGACGGTGTTTCAGCGGTGAGGAGGCTCAGCCAAGGGGCAGTCAAAATCTAAAAATTATAAAATATATACTGGAAGATAGATTATGAATTTAGATGAATTTAGAAACTTGAATCACTTGATTCAGACTTCGGACGGGGGAGAACGAGCGATTGGAAAATTGGCGGATCAGAAAATTCTGGAAAAAGGAAAAATCAAAAATATTCCTGGAATATTCTGCATAAATACTAAACAGTGAGCAAGTTTTGGGGTTTTGACGATGGTGCCAATGAGAAAAGATATAGGAGGTGAAGCCAACTAGAAAACTGGGTTGCTAAGGACCCGAGGCACATGTAGGAGTGCCGACATATCAAACAGAGCACAGTGATGACGTGGACGGCGCCAATGACATAGAGTTGGAGAGAGGAATAATTTTTAGGCATAGAACATGAAGAAATAAGGTGAGCATGACCTAGAACGCAGCGAGGCGATGCTAGAAAAATTATCGACTAAACTGAAAAGTCACCGGAGGCGACGCAATCGTCGTTTGAATGACGACGGTACCGAAAAATGAAAAATCAATATCTTGGTGCTCGGTGAAGCGAATCCAAACCGTCGCGAGCAACTACAGGATGGTTTGGCACGTTTTAGCGTGAATGAATTTTTGAAAGTATCCCTGGACAGATAGGGACACGAAGTGTAATTTGCGGCCACGGCTAGGTGTCGGACGCAAAAATTCATGTAAGGTTTTTGGACAAACGGAGGAGAGCACAGCGTAGAACGCGTTGAAACAAATTCAACAGCGTAGATGGCTCGGCCAACGGACTGGCGAAACGTGGTGGACAAGACTTTATATAGCTGACAGGCTGACATCGACATTTCGGGCAAACGGAGAGGAGATAGCATGCGAGAGTTGCGGCAAAATAAAGAGGAGAGCATGAGGAACATGATGCTCACCTTGGTTATGGTCAGACACGCATGGTCGGCCAGTGGCGACACGAGAAAAAGCGACCCGATGTGGCCCACGGTGGCGACGATGCTCCAGCGAAGGCAAGGGGAGCTCCACGTAGAACGCATCGAGACGAAGCCGAGGATGTGGTCAAATGTGGCGGGGCTTCACTGTAGGTGACGCAATAAGCCGAAAAACAACGCTTGGAACACAAAAGTAAAACTTCGATTGCGGCCAAGAGAAAAGGAGTGGGGACTTGAGAGTTTCAGAGTTGAGTGAGGATAAGGAGGGGCTCACGGTGCTCACTTTTATAGGGTTCGAGGAGGTCCGTGGAGGGAGATCAAGCAACCATGTCTTTGAATGGTATGGGTTAATTTCTCGTGAAAATGGTTATGAATGAGAGGGAAAACGGTGGGGAATGGAAGAGTCAGACGAGAGGAGTTGAATGCAATTGATTTCACGAAAAACCGTTGAGAAGATCAAAAGTTATGAAGGTTTGAAGAAAGCTCAAGAAACTGCGTTCATGGCGCTGCACTATGAACGGTTGACTGGAGAAAATAGAAAGGAAGAAGAAAAGAAAAAGGAGGAGGAAGAAAAGAAAAAAGAAAAAATTAGAAAAATTTCAAAAAAAATTTATAAAAATTCTTGGAACATGAAAAGATTAAATAAAATAATTTCAAAATTAATTGAAGTATATTTTAATTTTTTTTAAAAAAATATTTTTTCCAGCTTTAAATTAATACAATAAATTACAAATAAATCTTAAAAATCTTAGAAACATTCATAGAGGATTCTAAAACTATTTTGAACATATAAAAATATTTCTAATTAAAATTTAACTTTTTTAAGAAAATATCTTTTAACAAAAGGCTCTTTTTTTTTAAAAAAAAAGCAGAAAATCAAGTTAGCTAAAATTTTAAAATTTCAAGAAACTAAATAACTTTGATTTTTATTTTAAACTAATTAATTGTTATTTTATTTTATTTATTATTATTAGTTTTTTAAAAAACGTGGGCTGTTACAATTCTAGAATGATTGCACTTGAATTGGACTCAACTACCTCAAATGATGCAAATAGAGTAAATGAGGTGTTTGAGGTGCTTTACTTGCTAAAGGATGTTCAATGGATTTAATTTTAACTTTCCTTCAATTGGTGGAGGGGTATTTATACCCACTTAGAGCCAAGTTCCTGAAATTTTCAGCACGAGCGGTAGTACCGCAGTTCATCGGCTAGTATTACCGCACCTGCACTGACTGCACTGTAATGGCTATAGCAGATGAATTTAATGCCTCTAAACTAGCCATTGAATTTGTGGCGTGGTACTACCGTCGTTGTAAGTGCGGTAGTTTTGCTCTCTGATAGTTCCATTTCTTCAAAGCGGTACTACCGGTTCCCTTTGATGTCAAAAACTGACCCTCTCTAGAAATAACGTACCATCAACTAACTTTCGGTTCTTCCATTGTGCGTAGTTCCACTCGAGATATGCGGTCATAATGTGATGTGGTAATTCTGCAAAATGAACTTGGTACTCTTTTTTGAGGAGTAAACATACTCCAAAAGTATCTTTATGAAAAGTATGTACCGCCAACTAGGTTTCGGTCCGACCAGAGTGCGGTAATAGCGCACCATCTTTCGATCATATCGCGATGCGATAGTATTGCCACGTAAATGTCGATGCTACGATTTTTTGAAAATGCACAGTTGGCTTTCAATTTAAATTTTAAGTACATGCATGATCCTAGATTGATCCAAATGGCACAAGACCATGCTGTGAAGCTACCAATCATGACCTCTCTTAATAGTACGACATCCAAACTAAAATCTAATTTTCCACCAAATCTCCAAAGACAGGTAAAATGGAAGTCTTAGGTTGTTGATACTTTTGTCTTGGACCATATTGATCTTCATATTGACCTTTAGCATGTATTTTCAGGTTATCATATTCGTCACCGGGACTAAACCTGTTAAACACTCGATAAATATGTTAGTTCCATATTCATATATTGTCATTAATTACTAAAATAATTTTTAAGAGCATAGATGCTTTCAAATGTGGGAAAATTTCTAGAGACATCTTAGCATCTCCCACCCACAAGCAAATCATAATTTGAGTTTTCGGCTTTTGCTCGGTTTTGGTGTAACCTTACTATATCTTGAGAAATGTGTGAACTTTGATAAGAATTCGTACAATCTCTGCATGGAATAGGATGGTGAGACCTCAAGTATGGTGTGTGTAACATCTCATCTCATTTGGTTATGGATTTTTGGAGTTGCACGAATAGTGGTTTATATTCAGGCTAATTTTCTCTTCTGGCCCAATTGGACTGGAGGCTGATCAGACTGCTAGAGGGACACTGATCAGGCCACACTTCTGCTGCCGGTCAGACCACTTGGGGGCTGATCAAACCGCTACTTGGTAGCTAGTCAGACCGCTAGGTGTAGGGTTTCAATTCTTCTACTTTTGAATTGATTGCTTTGGTGTTAGTTTCCAATCTTAATCTTTATAGCTCGTTAGCTATGATAGTGAAGGATTAATGAATATCTAGATAAAATTTTGAAGATACAATTCACTCCGTTGTCATACCGGTCTATCAACACTTCCTAATTGTTGTTTTTAGGACAAAGGTGTGTCTGTGCAACTCCCGTAAGGTTCGTCAGAAAAAAAAAACATCTAAATTTTGGTCCCTTGGACCAAAGTAGCCCAAACAACATGTACCCTCCCGTTTTACATTTTATTCATTAACAGGCCCGCCAAAAGAACGGGTCCATTAAATGGACAGACCAGGAAAAAAAACATCTGTGCGGGATGGTAACAAATCCTCCCGAGGCCCAAAAATAATCCACCGTCCAAACAAAACGTAGTAAGCACAAATTTCCTACCACAACTATTCGGCAAAATCAGTGCCACGTGCATCCACGATCCTTTGTCAATGCTCGTTCGGATGCGGCCCAGATACTGTGTACTAATTTTTCTGTGCGCTTCTTTTAATCCATGCGCACAGGTTTGTCAAAGCAACATAGAAAAGCATGTGGCGCGTGAAGTTGGATTTTGCGCGTGCCGAGCGTGAGGAGGAGATGCGCATGGATGGATGGACCCGTTCGCATCGCATGGAACACATGGCGCTGCATGGCTTCGACCCGAAGGGAACATGGTGTGCAACAAAGCTCAGCGTGATGCACAATTATGTGCGTCAGTTTCACGAAGGAATATGCATCACTAACTGCATCTTTCAGTAAAAAATATTTTTCTCCAGCATAATCTAAAATAAGTATTTACCCTATATATGGTATGCGAAAATTTTTAAAATGTTTTGGATATTTAGTTTAGCTAGTTTACTAACTAGTTTAAACTAGTTTGAACTGAAATTCGAATTGTAGTGACTTTTTTATGATGGGGATTTAGATCATATACCCTTCTCTTAGTTGGGAAATTGAGAATTTACCCTCCCCACTCAATGACATGTGGGGTCATCGTAGGTCACTGACACGTAGGCCAGGAGGGTAAATCCTCAATTTCCATCTAAGTGGAGGGTATATGATCAATAATTCCTTTTTTGATAGTTTGATTGTAGTTATGTGCTGATTATATATAAATCAGCAAAGCATGTGATATAAATTCGTTTGAAGTTTTGAAATCGAGTATATTATTTCAAAGATATGCATTTTATTTGAATTGTTATAGATTGGTATATATCTTAAACTGGCATTTTTAAAAAATACATTCAAATTTGGATTGAATTTGTGTATTTCAAATCATGGTGCCCCATTTCAACGTCCTATGTATGTATGTATATATGTATGTATGTATGTACGTACATGTGTATGTATGTATGTATGAAAAACTTATAAAATCTACTTTCCAATAGATCCAAGATGTGTTTGATTTAAGACTACACGGGCTGTCCGAACGACACGTCGGAATTCCAAGCGTGTTGAGTTAGTGGCTTGTAGGAACCTATAGGTGATCTCCTAATATCCGACGACTTTTAAAGAGTTTAGAAAGCTTCTTTTTTCTTGTTTTTTGCGGATTTATTACAACCCAAACAAGGAAAACATGTATCTCAAACGTGGTTCCGTTTTTTTTTTCTTTTGGGTGGGGGAGTCGCTTGTCCTGCCCCTCTTTCTTGTGTGTGTATGTGGCTGGGACACTTTTGAGTCCGTTTAGGCTTAGGACTAGGGGCCTCGGACAAGGCACGGCTTGTTGGACCAACCCAACTAACCCCTTTGATACTTTTTATTATGTAGTATAATAACTTACTCATATTTATAAATATATTATATTACACCCCCTGAAATGTTACATCAGAAATTCAGAATAGACCGGTACTGAAACGATTCACTCCAAAAACCAAATCGGAATGGTCTCCATAATGAAATTGACAACTATAAGTGTGATCCATGTTCCAGTTGATCCCAGGAGGGTATTCTTGCGCGTCAAAGTTGAAGAATCATGTATTCTTTAGTTTTGCGACGAAGCTATATGCTTCACCTTGCTTTTCGGTCCAATCAGATCAGATTGCATGTTGTTTGTGCAAGTTTGGGCCATTGTTGATCAACTTATATAAGTAATCAAAGTGAGGATTAGAACTTTTAATTCTTGCTTTACTTGTATCTTTGTTAATCTACCACCGTAAGAGATCGGGCAACTTATATGTTGACACTACTACTACAAAAAAAGGTCATCACAGACTGTTCAAAACTGTCATCACAGACGGTTTTCTGAACCGTCTGAATTTATGAATCAATGATAATCAAATGTTATCACAGATGATCTATAAGTCGTCTGTGATAAATACAACATAGATGATTTGTAACTAAAACCATATTTGAAGAACACTATCACAGACAGATCGAACCAAAAACTGTCTGTGATACTCACACATCACAGACAATTTTAACTACCAATCTTTTGTGCTGGACGAGTATCATGGACGGTTGGTATATAGAACTGTCTGTGATACTTTCCCAACACAGACGGGCACATACGGTTGGTAGATAGAACCGTTTGTGATAGTCCTTTATAGACAATTTATATCATAAAACTGTTTGTAATAGTTTATTCTATACCTAAAATTTTTTTCTATTTTTTGATTAACCTCAGGAAATATTAGCTATGCCATTTGAAAACAAGCAAACACGGCAACACATTTCATTTCCATTAAGATTAGAATCTACTATTACAGCATCACAAGATAACGGGCAGATTTCCCATCTAACACAACAAAAACATGGTAAGAACACATCTCCCAATCCTACGAACTCAACTCTTAAACATGTCAAGAACATAGCAGACAATAAAAGCTTCGGTGTGACCTCTATGCCTAGACCCTCTCGCCCTTGATGCAGCGTTTGAGCTGGATATCCTTGACGCCCGCTGGCGCTGACTTGAGCACCGTCTTAGTAGCCAGCTACTTCCGTGGCGCCTTGTTGCCCATAGACTTGCGTACCATCTACTTCATAAGGGCTATCAGGGTCAGGGTCGAGGAGGGGGACGGTGAGGAGGTTGGAGATATTTTAAGCGTTGTAGGGGATGGGTGAGTATTTATATGGAAGGGAGAGAAGGGAGTGAGAAAGTTTTGGCGGAATGGGTGCGGGGATGGAAAGGTGAAGTTACGATCCATGGGGTGGGGGTTAGTGGGTTTCTATTAGTTAAGATTGGGTTAGGGAGGATCGACAGGCGCAACGGTCAGGGACATAATTATCACTGATAGTTTGAACCATAAATCATCTGTGATACATAATTATCGAAGACAATATATATACATATATATATATATATATATATATATATATATATATATATATATATCGGTCAATATAAACAACTAGTCGCAAAAGATGAAATAGCGAAGTTTTATATGGCTTATATATACTCATTTGAAATGTTTCAATGAGATCTACAACTTTGCAGTTGAGGTGAACCCAAATTCCAAAGGGAAGATAAAAAAAGGTAAAAAAAAAGAAACCGAAAAATTGCGACGCAAATTTAGAGCTAAAGATGGCCAATTTTGGAGTTCTTAAAGGGTGACTGGCACAAGCTAGTCATTTTTTTTTGAATCAGGCTCATCGTCAGCTTTCCAACGAGTACAAAAACATCAAAAATGGATATCGTATACAAAAATTATACCTATTTTACTAAAGATGTCTCGGAATATAATTTTACTTGAATTTAGATGGGAGATTATGAAATTTTAAGGGATTACGAGACGGAAAACATATCACATTTATTATCATAGACGGTTTTTAATACAAACCGTCTGTGAAGTATCACAGATGGCTTAGATGGTGCTCACCACGAACCGCCTGTGATATTATCTTTTCACAAACGGTCTCTAAATCTAAACCATCTATAATTACATTTAACACTGATGGTTTTAATGAATCGTTTGCAATGAGACGTCTAATATAAGTCTTTTTATAGTAGTGTAAACACTATTCAGACAAATCCAGAAACCTTTAGGGGGCCTTTTCCTTCCAAAAAAAAAATCATGTCACCAATTTGCTTCTTGATGATAGCATTGTGGCAACACCTCCATGTTAGATACACTACTCCCCACATCCGACCATACCAGGGCCATAGTTCCTGATCATGGCGTGTTCGGTCCGGCTTCCACCAACATCATTTGCACCGGGCACTCCTCTATGCTTTACCTCTATCACGGGTGAGTCCCGTAGTGGTCGGCGCCGTCCAACTACCTCATGTCCGGCATGATTCCTTCTAGTGCGACGAAGCTATTGTGTGCTCTTTTAGGTTTAGTCCAGTTGGATCTTTCTGTAATTTTCTTTCTCTTGCTGGACTTCACTGTAATGGGACATTTACTGTGCTCTCTATTTAATATAAATCAGTGTCGTTTTCCTTCAAAAGAAATAAGCTCCAAGTCAATTCTCAGGTGTTCTCCTGCGATATCTATGGGCATCTTTTCCTTCGATGGTATTTGTAGCACCTGTTGCCAGAGTAACTCCAGTATTCACCTCCGCGGTCTCTTTTATGGTGTACTGGGATTTGCAAATCACCGCTTGGCTTTGTGGTTAGCAAACTTCATGATCGATTAAATTTCTTGCAAAGTGAGTTTCGATGGAAGCCTACGGTACATGCTTTTCGTTTTAGCTGAACGGTTACGGTAGGAAATCTGGCCCACTATTGTATACTTCCCATCAAAAATTGTTGGGACCTGTTCAGAATACAAAGATTTCACAATAAACAGTTCAGTTCTCACATGATATAGGAAAATTTTCACATTAGAAACGGATCTTACTGCAGAGAGTGCAGAGTAGCTGTGTATAGCAGATAAATCCATGGCCTGAAAGTAATGAACTTTAGCTGGGCCTATTTTGTCGTATTTTTATGTTGATAAACATCCATATGAAACTTTCTTAGATCAATTCGATGTATCCAAGGTTTGACAAAATTTCATTTAAATCAAACACACCTAACTGAACAACAGTTACTGTTGTAGAAATGCATGGTGGGAGTGTTCACCATGTTCCCTCAAAAAAAGGTGTCCATCAGATTGTTAGGCAGTGGAGCAGAAAGCCAGAAACATGCCTATTTCTGCTGAAGAGGATGATGCTGAGCAATGCAACGGAAGCACAGAAGCCCTTCATGAAAAATGTGGAATGCAATATGATGATAAACAAATTGAAGAGGACGTATTAGGAATGATTTTTGATAGTGTGAAATATGTATCACACAAAACATTATGCTAACCAAACATGCTTTCGAGTCACAAGGAGGAGCTCAAAAGCTGGAGATATATAACAGCAATTTAAGGTATTCTACACTTGCTTGTTCTCGGCAAGGTAAAGGTAAATCCAGTTATCGAAGTCTACAAAACTTGATGAAGCCCGATCCACCATGAATCACTTCAGTTCTTGTGCTGCATATGCTGATTTGCGAATTACAAAGGGTTTGATTCGGCACAAACTACAGTGGCACATTATAAAGAGAACTAAAGATGTTTCATTCAACACCACAATGAAACGAGCTTTCTACTATGCTCCGTGCGTAAACTAGTCGCCTTAGTTTACACAGTATGGCTGTGAGTTCAGGAAATACTAAACAAAATAGATAGTTTGTCCAAGACTGAAAATAAGAGACATAAAAACCATCCTATTTGCATCAGATTCACGATTGTGTATATTCTTCAGAAAAGAACAGTAGAATCTCCATAATAAGCCCTCTGCTGCAAATCTGAAACTTCATGCGTCCCACGTAGTGCTGAGAGGCTTGAAACTAATACTACCACCGGTCACAAATATATACATTTTAAAATACATGCAATCAAACTTTGAAAACTTTAACTATTGATGTTTTTTAAATATTTAGATTGGATATATGAAAATCATATATACAGATGGATTGAACTTGACATGGACTCTTTGTTTTAATTTGTTAATTTTTATTTAATTGTTATTCAGAATTTTTTGTTGTTTATGGATGTTACTTTGAAAATCGTACGGAAATCAAATTGCTAACTTTTCATTACATTTCATTCCAAATTTTTGTTAATTTGGATTGAACTTGACATGGACTCTTTCGTTTCATTTGTTAATTTTTATTTAATTATTATTCTAAATTTCAGTTATCTTTTTATTGTTATTTTGGATTTCAGTTAATTTGGATTATACTTGACATAGACCCTTTCTTTTAATATAAGTTTTATTTATTTTTTATTCTGAATTTCAGTTAATTTGGATTGTACCGGACATAGACTCTTTCTTTTAATCTGAGTGGTTATAACTCAAGTCTGCTAGATGGATGGTCAGATATCTCTGGTTAATGTGGGAGCTTCCTTGGAGTGCCCAATTAGTATAGGTATAGATAGATTTGGATTGTATTTGACATACACCCTTTCTTTTAATATGAGTTTTCTTTACTTTTTATTCTAAATTTCAGTTAATTTGAATTGTACTTGACATACACCCTTTATTTTTAATCTGAGAGGTAGGTCCACCAGATGGATGGCTAGATCTTTCTAGTTAATGTGGGAGTTTTCTTGGAGTGCCTAATTAGTATAGATAGATAGACCCTTTCTTTTAATCTAAATAGTTATAACTCGGGTCCGCCAGATGGATAACCAAATCTTTCTAATTAACATGGGAGTTTTCTCGGAGTACCTAATTAGTATAGGTATAGATAGATAGATATTATAATGTAAATTAGTGATCAAAATTGTATTTTGGAGACCGTGTTGATATGCAAAACGACATATATTTGTAACTGGAGGGAGCATAGAACAGGAAAGCAATATAATCCACTGAACCCTCGTATTAAAGCAAGTTAATGGTGGTTCCGAAACAAGGCTCTATCAAAGTAATTCCAATGCCCCACCGTGAATAGTGTCTAGCCCTAACCCTAATATACTCATCTCCATTAATTATTGCCATTAGACGCGTTCCACATGTAGCTTGTTTATGTACCTTATGTTGTCTTATCAACTTATCGTCTATAGAACTTCTAGACTATCTAGTCCTACTCTAATTGTATCAGTGGTGCATTCGTATAAGTGATTTTAGGGAACACATGTGAACAATTCATTGTGATCGGGCTATCAGTGCTGCATAGCCTGATAGCCGATTGCAAACCGTGTAACCACGGCTTTAAAAAAAGATAACAAACCACCTCATCGACTTAGAGAACTCAGGTACTAATTCCTATGTTTTTTATCAGTGTCATTTAGAACCTTGTGGTTAGATATTTCAAAATTTTATCACCAACATATGTAGAAGTACGTCGATCGGCCGCATGAAAAATATGTTTTGAGTTCAATAATTGAAATTTTACCATCAAAGTCTTAATTTAGAGAAAGCAAAAAAATCAACAAGGTCATTTACAAAAAGAAGAGATGGAGTACCAAAGTACAGGGTTAGCAGGGGTGGATTAAGGCTGCGCTCAGATCGGCTTCTGCAGCGCGGTGGCAATAGGCGTCAACGATATTTTTACTGTAGTGCATTTGTCTGTTTCCTTTTTTTTTGTTTTTTTCGAATTTTTGTATTTTATTTTTTCCCGTATTTCTTTGTATCGTCCGCTTTAGATTAGTGTGCCGTTTTTATTTTTATATTTTTTTTAGATTTAATTATGCACAATAAACCAACTTAGTTATAGTAAAAAAATCAATCAGTTATAGTAAAATTTCAGTAAAAACTAAAAATTATCGCTATTCCGAATGCTATCTAAATCAGGTGCTAGGGGTTGAAGCACCGGGCCGCCCAATTCAATCCATGCAGTACCTACATTGCATATATTTGTGTTGGGCGGAAAGATCTTTAGCAGGTGTTACGACTTTTTCATGCTTCTTAATTTCATCAGTTTTTAGGCTTTTTAGACTTTTTAAATTTTTACTTTTTCTCTCTATTTATTTGTATTGTCTATGATGATATAACTTTTTTATTTTTTTAAATTTAATTACTTACAAAAAGCTAAACAGCTGCTATAGTCATTTTGAGCCGCTAACAAAAAAAAAGCCAGAAACCAACCGACAGCCGAATAAACAATGAATCAATATGAGTAAAACTAAAAACAAAACATGAATCGTCTGGCACCGAACAGTATCAAGGAGAACTGTGTTGCCTCGCGGACAGTGCAGAAATAATGCGCTCATAACGACCTCTTGTATACTTCTCCCTCCGGTCGCTATATATACTTTCTTTGTCCACAAATATGAGTTATTTGTTAATTTTTTATAATCTCTAATGTAAGACTTTGATTATAATTTATTATCATAATATACTAACAAAAATAATATATATATATATATATATATATATATATATATATATATATGAATATCGCAATACAAATTCTACAGTATTATTTTCACGTAGTCAATCTATATACTTTAACATATGTTAATAGTCAAATCTTGAAAAACTTGACCGTATGGAACCCACGACGACCTACATTTTTAGATGGGTGAAATATCATTTTAATATCGATACGGTCTTCAAAACACAATTTGATCACTAATTTCTATTATAATATATTTATAAAATAATATTATGAGATTACTTTTTGAGATAATCTACACACATTTTTATGTATCCATTTTGAATATTTAAAAAGATATTGATAATCAAAGTTTCAAAAGTTTAACTACACCTATGTCCAAAACGACATGTATTTGTGATGCTGACACCCTCAGGACTAAATGATTAGAGATCTCTATGAGCGCATTACTTGCTCTAGATTTATCTTTCTAAATTTCTATATTTATCCTGCTTTTGTTGTGTCTTTTGAGCCTTGAAATGTTACCCATACTTTATCTAGTTTTTCTTTGATCAATGTCATACATAAAGAAATTGAAAACTTTGAGAGAAACAAAGTATGAATCTTAGTTGAACCCCCTCCTAATCATAATAACATTGGTGCAAAATGGGTATTTAAAATAAACAAAGTGAGAATGGGTTAGTAGTTCGCAACAAGACAAACCTTGTAGCTCAGGGTTTTGTCTTAGATAGAAGGCTTAGACTTTGCAGAGATCTTTGCACTTGTAGCTAGATTAGAGCCATTCATATTCTGTTAGCTTTTGCTGTATCTAAGGGTTTTAAGTTGTTTCAAATGGACATCAAATGTGCTTTCCTAATGGGTATTTAGCACAAACAAAGTGAGAATGGGTTGGTAGTTTGCAACAAGGCTAAACTTGTAGCTCAAGGTTTTGTCTTAGGTAGAAGGTTTAGACTTTGCAGAGACTTTTGCACTTGTAGATAGATTAAAGCCATTCATATTCTGTTAGCTTTTGTTGTATCTAAGGGTTTTTAAGTTATTTCAAATGGACATCAAATCTGCTTTTCTAAATGATTTCATAGAAGAAGAGGACTATGTTTCATAGAAGAAGATGTCTATATCAAGCAGCCTTTTAGTTTTAAAAATCCTAAATTCCCAAACCATGCCTTCAAACCATCTAAAGCAATGTGTGGATTGAGGTAAACCCCTATAATTTGGTATGATAGGCTTAAAAGTTTTCTGCTTAAGAATAAGTTCAAAATGGAAATGGTAGATAAAACCCTATTTATTTTCAGGTATGGCAGTGATTTCCTTATTGTTCAGATAAAACCCTACTCATCTCAAGCTTTGGTGTCGAATATTTTAGATACAATGAGTAGGAAGTTCGAGATGAGTATAATGAGCGAGTTAACTGTCTTCCTTGTTTTTCAAATCAAGCAACTGAATGAAGGGACCTTCATCTATCAAAGTAAGTACACTAGAAACCTTTTTCGGTGCCTTGACATGGGAAGCAACAAGCCTATGTCAATTCCAATTGCCACTTGTACTGTGTTGGATGTTGATGAGGATGGAAAGCCCATGGACCATAAGGAGTACTACAGTATGATCGGCTCCCTCCTCTACCTTACTGTTTCGAGGTCAAAGATACACTTTGCTGTGTATCTGTGCGATTAATTTCAGGCTCTTCCTCGTGCCTCTCATTGTCAAGCAGTGCATCGTATTTTCAAGTATCTTCATGACACTCTTGACTTTGGACTTTGTATTCTTCTGATTCTGCACTCTCTCTTTGCGCTTTCTTAGATGCTGATTTTGCATAGTGTAGGATAGGTTGAAAGAGTATCTTAGGCACTTGTCATTTCTTAGACATGTGCCTAATGGTCATCTAAGAAGCAGTCCTCTATTGCACAATCCACTACAGAAATAGAGTATGTAGCCGCTACTAGTAGTTGCGCTCACGTTCTCTAAATCTTATCTATTCTACGGGATTATGGGTTAGCTTTAGTTAGTGTTCCACTCCTGTGTGATAACATTAGTACCATCAGTATTGCCAAAAACATAGTGCAACACTCCAAGACCAAACACATTGATATTAGATACCATTTCCTTAGAGACTATGTAGAAAAGGGGGTTGTTCTTCAGTTTATAGAGTCAGAGCATCAGGTCACCGATATTTTCACTAAAGCTTTCGATTCTTCTCATTTTGTTTCTTTGCAAGGGGAGTTGACGGTCATTTGTCCTTTCGGACTGCTTTGAGGGAGATTTGACTCTTTTATATCCATTGTATCATAATGCATATTTAAATTTTAGCAACTTGCATTGTAAAAATATTAATGGAGTTTTAATTTTTATCTTTGTATGACACTATATCTTGCTACATCTTGCCATGTCTTGTGTTAGTTTTGCTAGATTCATCATATCTTTCTATATGTGACTTAGATTTTGTTATCCTAGCTTACTTATATGTAAAAAAAACTTGAAGTAAAATATGTCAATGTTGGATCTTATGACTAATTTTGCTTCAGTGATCCTGTTATGATTCATGCCATGTTAATAGGCTAAGTTGAGTTCATAATCTAATTTGAGCTTTAGATTAAACTATGCTAGATCATTATTGAAATATGAGCTTACTTTTCCTAGGCTTTTGCAGCTCGGGTCGAGTATTGCTTACGGACTAAGGAGTACCTCATTGTTCTTAAACTAGAAAATAAAATAAAAAATAATCTCTTTTATGTGCAAAAAAACTAATCTCACCAATCATTTCTTATGAGACAGTTTGCCCTTGCACTAGGCATGAACTCAAGAGAGTTTTGGATGACTATGACCATGCTTTTATGCTTATCGCTTGAGGTAGTCGACAAAGACTTGAGATCTAGCACATGACTTATTTAAAGAATTTAAAAAATAGTTGAAGCTTAGGAGGTAGATGTGGATGGCTCTTAGTTTAGGACTTACTTTACTGATATAAAACCAAAATTGTGTTTCAGAAAGTGGTAAATGTGCCATTTGTGCTCAATCTAAGTACTTAAACAAAATAATTCAATATTGAACTTATAGCATTGTAAAATGATTCAATTGTAGTTTGTTGGTTCCATTTAGTTTATTGATATAGCTTGGCTCTTATTTGGACATCTTTGGCTAAACTATAAATTTGAGCAACTTGATATACTAAGAAATCCATTTAATTTCAGATTCTTGCTCATTTGGGTTAGCTATTTTATATATGGATTGACATGATCTCAATAGCTACTTCATATAATATGGTTTGGTGTAATACTTATATAGTCACTTTGGATAATTTTTATAGTTCCTTATCAAGATAAATATGAATAAATGCAGTCACATCATATCATTCATGCTCTATCTCCTTCCATATATCTTGATGATTCCATTGTTAAAGGGGGGAGAAAATTGGTTGGTAAAAATGCATATCTAGATAATTATTTTGGATTTTTGTGTGACTTCTTGCTAAAGTTAGAGCTTTTGTACTTTGTTGTTATTCTCTTAATCTTGTGATTTCTTCTCATTATGACCAAGGTCAAATAGAATAATTGTTCCCTCATATAGACCTAGAGTGAGATTTTCCAATTTCTTTAGTGGAGTTGAAGCCTTTTGTGGAAAACTTACTCTATTTAGTGGCTTCACTCCATTTCTTACTCATATGATTATTTTCAGTCATGCTGATCCTTTTTGACTTTTTGACTTTCTCTTTGCAAAATTCCCTCTTTACTTCTAGAAATTATCAATAGGTTAATCAAAGGGAGATTGAGAAACTATGATAGAAGGTCAGGATTTTATGTGATAAACCATTGCCAAGTTTGTAGAGTTGAAATTTGAATTTTGCATAATTTGCATTTTTCAAAGGTTTTTGTCAGGGGAACCGATCTAAACATAGACCTTTAGGTGGTATGAACAGGGTTTTAATGGCCATTGCATTTTTCTAGATAGGGTTGTTTTGCGCTAGGCTCGACCGGTCTAACTAGTCCCTAGTTGGCGGTCAGACTAGCCTTAAAGTTTGTCTCATGGATTGTTCTATGACTTTGAGAAATAGGTCTTTGGTCTAATTGAACTATGTTTGGTCATTACATTTATGTCAAATGAAGCATGTTTTGGCTAATATGAGTTAAGTTGTAAAGAACTTGTGTCTGAAAATGATTTATTTATCTTTGAATGTGTAGGAAAACTGAGTCAATTATGGTCAATAGTGAGGATCGAGACTACACTCATAAGGATCCAAGGCCCTAAATGGTCATAGATGCTAGGTAAGATGGTTGCGCTAAACCATGGCACAAGGAAGGGTGAGAAATATTGAAGAGAAGGTTCGAGCAGCAGGTTGCATCAAGTGGCTTGGTCAGTTCAAGTGAAGAGTGATCCAGTGAAACTGAAATAAGAGAGACTTATCGATACGTGCCAAACCATTCATGCACCTACATATTATAAGCATGATGATTGCTTGCAAGCAACAGACGTGACCGTATCAAGGAATGGTATTTTGGTAAGGAGGTCAAATATCAAAAACCATGTGGATCAAAATAGAGGTGTGTAACGCCCCCATTTTCGGGAACGGGAGCGCCGTACGTCCCGCAACAGCCCAGGAGTTCTGCTGCGGACAGAAGGTGCATCGAGCCTGCTTACGGACATTTGAAAATGATTAATTTGACAGAATTAAGACCTAGCGGTCATTTGCTAGTTTTATGGGCATCCAAGCCCAATTTATACCTTACAATCAGAAGATCCGAAGAAAAGCTCCCACAGGAACGCCTGGGTGCGATCGTAACCCTAACACGAACACTTGAATTGCGCTTCCTTCTTCTGGCATCTGAAGGGGTGGAAATATAGCAAGTTTGAGTACAACCAACCGTACTCAGCAAGTTACAATGGTAAACCCTAATTTAATACATGTATGGAGTTTACAAGGGAGGGAGTATACTGGTGTTATCATTTTAGGTGGATGCAATTTTATTTGCAAACCGTCTTTAAAACAGTAAAACAATAATACTAATTAAAGAATTGGGGGGGTCTCAACATATTTCTTGCTTACTTTACACAGATTAAAATATACCAGAAAACTACTTATGCCTTGCTACTGGAGTCACCCATCAAACACAGCTTCATTAACCGGAAGCACGGCGTATTCGAATACAATTTAATTTCACTCTGCAGAGTTGCTCAGCTTTACCCACAAGATTTCTCAATTCCCAATGTCATGCGATTTACACGCTCCGCTTGCGTGCGACTGAAATGAGAAAACCAGATTTTTCGTTGCTCAATTTAATATATAGACCCTACCCGGTAGGTTGTATCCTTCACTAACCATTGTGTGTACGGTGAGTTACGTGTTACGGCGATAACTCACCCATACCACACCCAACCTACCGTTGTGTATGCGGCGATTACGTTTCTGGCGATAACCCGCTCATACCACACCTGTACGATGAGTTACGTTTTACGACGATAACTCGTTCGTACACCCCGTACTCCTGTAGGACATCAATTAAATTGAGCAGTTACTAGACCAGGACTGACAGTTCAATGCTTGTGGTTGGCGATTCGCATGCTCTATACTCGGCATAAGGGTCTAGTCCTTGCATTTATTCCGAGGTCCGCAACCTCCATCCTAGGGTAAGCGGTAGGCGAAGACTGTCTCGCGGTGTCCCACAACACCCTTACCCTAATCTGTGCACGCCGGCACTGCCACCCTAGGGTACGGTGTCCCATACCACCCTACCCTAGCTCCGAGTTTTCCAAATTTACTGGCGAACTACCAAGACCATGGCAGCTCGTTATTTTATGTGAATAAGATGCGTTGGTCATGCATGCCTTAATTTAATAATACTATGGTTGTCAAGGTGAATGTGGCCTCAAAGTAAAGCGGGGCATTTGTCGGTGGTAGGCTATAACTACATGCACCATATTATTATAAACATCTATTGATAATTAAATAGTTTAAGCAATTAACAATAATGCAAATAACGTACATAAATAAATATTCATGACTTCGCAGGTTCAATATGATCAAAAATTTGTAACTTGCCTTGCTGCTCAGAAATCTCGACAATCTCGTAAATCTTGAAAGTTTGCTCGGAACCTTGCTTCGTCGTCTCGGAGTCCTCGCGAACTAACGCAAAACAGCACAAGAAACAAATAAGAAAGTTTGTTTTTAAATAAACTATAAAAGAATAAAAGAAATAAATTAAATACTTGCAAAAATAGTTGAGGAGATTGGACTTGAATTTTTGGGAGTGGAAATGGAAGGAAACGGGCATCGGAAATGGAATCGGAGTAACGAAATGATTCAAATGAGCTATTTTTGGGATTTTTCGGGTATTAGAAAATGCGAGATGTCACTGTTCACACTACAGTAACCGGCCCGGCCCACGTTGCCGCGCGGGAAACGCCCTTGCGCGTTTAAACCATTGGATGGGCCGGCATTGCGGCCCATGCACGGCGCGCGCGCATGGCCGATCAGCCCAGGCGGATGGCTCTCGGGGCCGCGACCGTCCGATGGAGCGGGGACCGCTCGGATGCGACGATCGGATGCGCGGCCGGGGGGAAAGCGGCCCAATCTCGCGCGGGAGCTCTGCCGAGTGGCCTGGGAACCTGGTGCCCGAACTGCTGGCTGCTGGATCCGAAACGGAGCGTCGAGATGAGGCCACGCCTGCGCGCCCGCGGTTGTCTTCTTCCTTCAGCTCGGCGCGAGGCAGGAAGGCAGGGGTGCGCTTCCCCGTGAAACCTGACCTCAGTGCTTCTCCTCCGCTACTATGGCTAGTATGGGGATGGTCAGGGAAGTAAGGGGAGCCCATTTTGGGGTATAGATGGGTGTGGGAGCCCAAGGGGGAGGTTGCCGGCGAGGGAGGACAAGGTAGGGGAGGTGGCGGCCCGTGGGAGGTTGGGGAATGCTCCAATGGATTGGGTTTCGGTTTAACAATCTAGGGAGGGTGGGGAACACAGGGGAGGTTTGGATTTTGCTCGGGAGTGGCTCATGGGGGTTGGCCACGGAGAGGGTGGCGGCGGAATGGGTGGCACGGTGCGAGCCAATGGAATAATGATCACTTCAAATTGGGTTGGGGTTTGTGTATGCGACGGCTAGGTGGTGCTAAAGCCGAAGTTAATTGGATTTTTATCGACAGAGGAAGGAGTTCGGGTTTGTGGGCTCACCGGACCAGGGGTCGGCAATGGAGGAGCTGCGGTGGAAGAGAAGGCAAATGCTTGGTTTGGAGAGGTGCAAGGGGGTGGTGCGGTGCTGCTGCACTGCAATTGGAGTTTAATAGACGGTGGAGGCGGAGGAGCTTGCGGGTTGCTCGGAAGTCATGGCGCACGAAAAATGGAGGCCAAGGGAGACTGCTGACCGAGGTGTGGCGGCCATGCGGTTGGTGGCGATCAATGCACACTGGCGAGGAGTAAATGGCGCGGTGATGGGCGGAGACGTGCGAGCGGTCGGAGAGGGGTGTTGCAAGGCGGGGCAGCGCTGCGACCGATGGCGCGAGGAGGAGCGAGGCGATGGAGGAGATGACGCGAGTGCGGGGCTGACCGAGCGGGTTGACGCGCGGGGCGATGGGAGAGGCAAGTGGGCACGGCAACAGGTGAAGGGCATGGGCGAAGAAGTGACGAGCGAGGAGGAGGGAGGCGGGAAGTAGCCGGTGCCAACGAGAGGGAGGAGGCGGAAGCCAACAGAGGAGGAGTTAAGGGAGGATTGAGGAGAGATTAAGAGAGGATTAGAGGAAGCAAACAAGAATCAAGAGAATCCAACATTCGGTTTTAATTTTTCTGGTTGTTTCAATCTACCCTCCTTAAAAAGAATCTCGTCCCCGAGATTCACCCAGGTTAAAGAATGGGACGAAAAACATAATATTGTTATAGATCTGATTCCTTTCCTTTAATCTTGCTCATCATGCGGGACGATCTTTACTGTTGTATTTGTTGGTGGTGTGTCTATCGATGTTCTCTTTACGGGTCACATCTAGTCTCTCATGTCTTTATAAGGTCCTTTCCCCACACTAGTCAGCCTGCATTCTTGGGTCCGGGATGATTCTTTCCGAAATTATGTGTAACACTAGGGTCTTGGCCAAGCATAGTTTCGCCATCCTTGCTATGGGTTTGTTTAACCGATAGGGTGTGTTCTTCTCGATCATTGATCTGCATTTACCCATGGCTCCTTATCCTTCTCGTGGCGTTGAAAGTCCGCAATAAAATGGATCTTTGTATCTTCTTTCTATTTTGGGACCGTAGTAATTGGAATAGTCCCGTAGCATTTTATGTATTCGATATTTCTTCCTTTTGTAATTAAGACGGGTACTTTAGAATAGTAACCATCTTGTTAGCTGTTTTTTGACTTAATTCATCTGTCATGACATTCGGTCTTTACGGGTGACCTTGAGAATCTAAGTCACAATTCACATATATCATCCTTGTCGTATATCTGACTTTACTATTTTTCTTTACGAATTGCTTGATGTCTCACACTGGCTCCTCACAGTTTTTTTTTTGCATATTATTGTCCTTTAGGCTGTGTCTGTTGACTTCATTGTGGCTTGCTTGACAGGTAGAGAATGTGTTACCTTGATTAATTTATCTGAGTCTGACCATGGCCTCATATTCTCTCATGGTTTTGAAAGTCCGTAACGAAATCCTTATCAATGTCTTTTCTTCTTATGCCATAATGGGTAATGAAGACAATAATCCTGGTAGACGTTGGTGACTCATCGTTATTGTCCGATGTACCTTTCCAATATATATATTTTTAGCCACTTCCTGTGCTTTGCCAGAGTTGGTTCTCGTCATATCTTTATCCACTTTATGCCTGTTAACTCCATGTGTCTGCTATAACTTGTAAGCTTCCTGGTAGGTGCTGAATATCTATACCACCGATGCCATTCGTACCGTATAACTGGTTCCACTATCTTCTGTATGAGTGGCTCGGTATGTTCTATTGAACCTTCATAGTTCCTTTCCGATATTAATATTCTTTATGATCCCTTTGGTACCCTTCCTTGGACCAAAATTTATAATACCTTTGATTAATAGATTTTTTTTGAATAAGTACAGATCTCATCCACCAATCCAGGACTCTTATACCACCAAGCCAGTTTTTTTTTTTTGCCATTCTTATTTGGGTACATCTGTTGAATAATCTTCCACCAGTTGATGGCTGGTCCTGTTAGCTGATACACTGCAAATAGAACTTCCTCCTTATCTGTACATTGGAGAGCATCCGTCCTCTTTTCAATTTCTTGTAACAAATTATCCGCACTTAGTAGTTTCGTTGCTGACGAAGAATTGGGGCAGTTGAGTCTTCGGAAAGGTTGTAAATTTGAATGCTGCGGTATCTGAGACTATCATCAATCCTTCTGGTGACATTGTTGTAGTAGCTAACTGTTCTAACATCGTTGTTTGTTGCTCCAATATCTTGATCTGTTCCTGGTGATACTTGATCTGATCTCTCTTCATGGTGGTTAGGAGTTCCATCATACTGAATTGTCTTTCGGACTTCCCTTCGTCATCTATTGTCTTTGTCGAACTTTCATTTGTCAATAATTCCTTCTTTTGTGGTAACCCAAACTTTAGGAATCAGTCTACGACATTTTCGGGCTTAGCAAGGGAAAGTAAGAATGAAATGGGGTGAGAGTGAGAAGAAAGTGGGAGAGGAACAGAGCGAGACTAAATGGAATCAGAAGGTTGCATTTAATTTCTTTAAGACTTTGAATCTGATAGGTAAGGGAAGAATAAAATAGACGAACGTAGGTAAGGTTCGAGACGAAAATGGGGTAGGAGTAGAAGGCTTTTTAACATAATTTTATTTAAATCACGAATTAGTTTTGCACAAATTGCTTATATAACAGCCTAACTGGCCAGTAGTGCAATTTGGCTATTAATACAACCAGAAAGATTCGACTAATTTAAATGGTCTTTTCCCGTTGCATCAAGAAAATCAACGGGTACTATTTACTGACTACTCGAGCGGTGACCTTACAACTCTTCGAAAGGAAAAGTTTTGGTCGGGTACTCGCACTATTCTTCGCAACACCATCCTTAATATCTTCGACTAAAGTTAGCTTTCGTTCCATTGGGTCAATACCTACAGCAAGAAGTTAGTCTATACGTCTATACGTGTTTTTGAGATTTTTGACAAACTCAAAAGAAAAGCTTTTTAATGCACGTCTAAGATAGATGAGATAGTAAGGGGAAAGATGAGACAGCAATAATACTTATTGTTTTCGAAATTCTTTTGTATTCGGAATTAGAATTTGTAAAATCGTATTCCTATCGTATCCAGATCTATCCCTAGGGTTACAACCTACAGCCAAGTCTTGCTCAGATACCATTCTGTAACGCCCCCATTTTCGGGAACGGGAGCGCCGTACGTCCCGCAACAGCCCAGGAGTTCTGCTGCGGACAGAAGGTGCATCGAGCCTGCTTACGGACATTTGAAAATGATTAATTTGACAGAATTAAGACCTAGCGGTCATTTGCTAGTTTTATGGGCATCCAAGCCCAATTTATACCTTACAATCAGAAGATCCAAAGAAAAGCTCCCACAGGAACGCCTGGGTGCGATCGTAACCCTAACACGAACACTTGAATTGCGCTTCCTTCTTACGGCATCCAAGGTGGAAATATAGCAAGTTTGAGTACAACCAACCGTACTCAGCAAGTTACAATGGTAAACCCTAATTTAATACATGTATAGAGTTTACAAGGGAGGGAGTATACTGGTGTTATCATTTTAGGTGGATGCAATTTTATTTGCAAACCGTCTTTAAAACAGTAAAACAATAATACTAATTAAAGAATTGGGGGGGTCTCAACATATTTCTTGCTTACTTTACAGATTAAAATATACCAGAAAACTACTTATGCCTTGCTACTGGAGTCACCCATCAAACACAGCTTCATTAACCGGAAGCACGGCGTATTCGAATACAATTTAATTTCACTCTGCAGAGTTGCTCAGCTTTACCCACAAGATTTCTCAATTCCCAATGTCATGCGATTTACACGCTCCGCTTGCGTGCGACTGAAATGAGAAAACCAGATTTTTCGTTGCCCAATTTAATATATAGACCCTACCCGGTAGGTTGTATCCTTCACTAACCATTGTGTGTACGGTGAGTTACGTGTTACGGCGATAACTCACCCATACCACACCCCAACCTACCGTTGTGTGTACGGCGAGTTACGTTTTACGGCGATAACCCGCTCATACCACACCTGTACGATGAGTTACGTTTTACGACGATAACTCGTTCGTACACCCCGTACTCCTGTAGGACATCAATTAAATTGAGCAGTTACTAGACCAGGACTGACAGTTCAATGCTTGTGGTTGAGCGATTACTGTGCTCTATACTCGGCATAAGGGTCTAGTCCTTGCATTTATTCCGAGGTCCGCAACCTCCATCCTAGGGTAAGCGGTAGGCGAAGACTGTCTCGCGGTGTCCCACAACACCCTTACCCTAATCTGTGCACGCCGGCACTGCCACCCTAGGGTACGGTGTCCCATACCACCCTACCCTAGCTCCGAGTTTTCCAAATTTACTGGCGAACTACCAAGACCATGGCAGCTCGTTATTTTATGTGAATAAGATGCGTTGGTCATGCATGCCTTAATTTAATAATACTATGGTTGTCAAGGTGAATGTGGCCTCAAAGTAAAGCGGGGCATTTATCGGTGGTAGGCTATAACTACATGCACCATATTATTATAAACATCTATTGATAATTAAATAGTTTAAGCAATTAACAATAATGCAAATAACGTACATAAATAAATATTCATGACTTCGCAGGTTCAATATGATCAAAATTTGTAACTTGCCTTGCTGCTCAGAAATCTCGACAATCTCGTAAATCTTGAAAGTTTGCTCGGAACCTTGCTTCGTCGTCTCGGAGTCCTCGCGAACTAACGCAAAACAGCACAAGAAACAAATAAGAAAGTTTGTTTTTAAATAAACTATAAAAGAATAAAAGAAATAAATTAAATACTTGCAAAAATAGTTGAGGAGATTGGACTTGAATTTTTGGGAGTGGAAATGGAAGAAGCGGGCATCGAAATGGAATCGAGTAACGAAATGATTCAAATGAGCTATTTTGGGATTTTTCGTATTAGAAAATGCGAGATGTCACTTTATTCACACTACATAATCGCCCGCCATTGTTGCGCGCGGGAAACGCCCTTGCGCGTTTAAACCATTGGATGGGCCGGCATTGCGGCCCATGCACGGCGCGCGCGCATGGCCGATCAGCCCAGCGGATGGCTCGGGCCGCGATCGTCCGATGGAGCGGGGACCGCTTCGGATGCGACGATCGGATGCGCGCCGGGAAAGCGCCCAATCTCGCGGGAGCTCTGCGAGTGGCACAGGAACTCGTGCCCGAACTGCGCTCTTGGATCCAAACGGAGCGTCGAGATGAGGCCACGCTGCGGCGCCGCGGTTGTCTTCTTCCTTCACTCGCGCGAGGCGGAAGGCGGGTGCGCTTCCGTGAAACGACCTCGGTGCTTCTCCTCGCTACTATGGCTAGTATGGGGATGGTCAGGGAAGTAAGGGGAGCCCATTTTGGGGTATAGATGGGTGTGGGAGCCCAAGGGGGAGGTTGCCGGCGAGGGAGGACAAGGTAGGGGAGGTGGCGGCCCGTGGGAGGTTGGGGAATGCTCCAATGGATTGGGTTTCGGTTTAACAATCTAGGGAGGGTGGGGAACACAGGGGAGGTTTGGATTTTGCTCGGGAGTGGCTCATGGGGGTTGGCCACGGAGAGGGGTGGCGGCCGGAATGGGTGGCACGGTGCGAGGCCAATGGAATAATGATCACTTCAAATTGGGTTGGGGTTTGTGTATGCGACGGCTAGGTGGTGCTAAAGCCGAAGTTAATTGGATTTTTATCGACAGAGGAAGGAGTTCGGGTTTGTGGGCTCACCGGACCAGGGGTCGGCAATGGAGGAGCTGCGGTGGAAGAGAAGGCAAATGCTTGGTTTGGAGAGGTGCAAGGGGGTGGTGCGGTGCTGCCTGCAGCTGCAATTGGAGTTTAATAGACGGTGGAGGCGGAGGGAGCTTGCGGGTTGCTCGGGAAGTCATGGCGCACGAAAAATGGAGGCCAAGGAGATCGCATCGAGGTGTGGCGGCCATGCCGGTTGGTGAGCAGTCAATGCACAGCCTGGCAGGGAGTAAATGGCGCGGTGATGGGCGGAGACGTGCGAGCGGTCGGAGAGGGGTGTTGCAAGGCGGGGCAGCGCTGCGACCGATGGGCGCGAGGGAGGAGCGAGGGCGATTGGAGGAGATGACGCGAGGTGCGGGGCTGACCGAGCGGGTTGACGCGGGCAGGGGCGATGGGAGAGGCAAGTGGGCACGGCAACAGGGTGAAGGGCATGGGCGAAGAAGTGACAGAACGAGGAGGAGGGAGGCGGGAAGTAGCCAGGTGCCAACGAGAGGGAGGAGGCGGAAGCCAACAGAGGAGGGGAGTTAAGGGGAGGATTGAGGGAGAGATTAAGAGAGGATTAGAGGAAGCAAACAAGAATCAAGAGAATCCAACATTCGGTTTTAATTTTTCTGGTTGTTTCAATCTACCCTCCTTAAAAAGAATCTCGTCCCCGAGATTCACCCAGGTTAAAGAATGGGACGAAAAACATAATATTGTTATAGATCTGATTCCTTTCCTTTAATCTTGCTCATCATGCGGGACGATCTTTCTGTTGTATTTGTTGACTGGTGTGTCTATCGATGTTCTCTTTCTGGGTCACATCTAGTCTCTCATGTCTTTATAAGGTCCTTTCCCCACACTAGTCAGCCTGCATTCTTGGGTCCGGGATGATTCTTTCCGAAATTATGTGTAACACTAGGGTCTTGGCCAAGCATAGTTTCGCCATCCTTGCTATGGGTTTGTTTAACCGATAGGGTGTGTTCTTCTCCAGTCGACTGATCTGCATTTACCCATGGCTCCTTATCCTTCTCGTGACGTTGAAAGTCCGCAATAAAATGGATGCTGGTATCTTCTTTCTATTTTGGGACTGGTAGTAATTGGAATAGTCCTGGTAGCATTTTATGTATTCTGATATTTCTTCCTTTTGTAATTAAGACGGGTACTTTAGAATAGTAACCATCTTGTTAGCTGTTTTTTGACTTAATTCATCTGTCATGACATTCGGTCTTTCTGGGTGACCTTGAGAATCTAAGTCACAATTCCTGTATATCATCCTTGTCGTATATCTGACTTTACTATTTTTCTTTACGAATTGCTTGATGTCTCACACTGGCTCCTCACAAATTTTTTTTTTTTTTTGCATATTATTGTCCTTTAGGCTGTGTCTGTTGACTTCATTGTGGCTTGCTTGACAGGTAGAGAATGTGTTACCTTGATTAATTTATCTGAGTCTGACCATGGCCTCATATTCTCTCATGGTTTTGAAAGTCCGTAACGAAATCCTTATCAATGTCTTTTCTTCTTATGCCATAATGGGTAATGAAGACAATAATCCTGGTAGACGTTGGTGACTCATCGTTATTGTCCGATGTACCTTTCCAATATATATATTTTTAGCCACTTCCTGTGCTTTGCCAGAGTTGGTTCTCGTCATATCTTTATCCACTTTATGCCTGTTAACCCCATGTGTCTGCTATAACTTGTAAGCTTCCTGGTAGGTGCTGAATATCTATACCACCGATGCCATTAAATGCATCGTATAAGCGGTTCCACTATCTTACGTATGAGTGGCTCGGTATGTTCTATTGAACCTTCATAGTTCCTTTCCGATATTAATATTCTTTATGATCCCTTTGGTACCCTTCCTTGGACCAAAATTTATAATACCTTTGATTAATAGATTTTTTTTGAATAAGTACAGATCTCATCCACCAATCCAGGACTCTTATACCACCAAGCCGCTTTTTTTTTGCCATTCTTATTTGGGTACATCATTTGAATAATCTTCCACCGATTGATGGTCGGGTCCTGTTAATGATACATCGCAAATAGAACTTCCTCCTTATCTGTACATTGGAGAGCATCCGTCCTCTTTTCAATTTCTTGTAACAAATTATCCGCACTTAGTAGTTTCGTTGCTGACGAAGAATTGGGGCAGTTGAGTCTTCGGAAAGGTTGTAAATTTGAATGCTGCGGTATCTGAGACTATCATCAATCCTTCTGGTGACATTGTTGTAGTAGCTAACTGTTCTAACATCGTTGTTTGTTGCTCCAATATCTTGATCTGTTCCTGGTGATACTTGATCTGATCTCTCTTCATGGTGGTTAGGAGTTCCATCATACTGAATTGTCTTTTCGGACTTCCCTTCGTCATCTATTGTGCTGTCAGAACTTTCATTTGTCAGTAATTCCTTCTTTTGTGGTAACCCAAACTTTAGGAATCAGTCTACGACATTTTCGGGCTTAGCAAGGGAAAGTAAGAATGAAATGGGGTGAGAGTGAGAAGAAAGTGGGAGAGGAACAGAGCGAGACTAAATGGAATCAGAAGGTTGCATTTAATTTCTTTAAGACTTTGAATCTGATAGGTAAGGGAAGAATAAAATAGACGAACGTAGGTAAGGTTCGAGACGAAAATGGGGTAGGAGTAGAAGGCTTTTTAACATAATTTTATTTAAATCACGAATTAGTTTTGCACAAATTGCTTATATAACAGCCTAACTGGCCAGTAGTGCAATTTGGCTATTAATACAACCGAAAGATTCGACTAATTTAAATGGTCTTTTCCGTTGCATCAAGAAAATCAACGGGTACTATTCTTGACTACTCGGCGGTGACCTTACAACTCTTGAAAGGAAAAGTTTTGGTCGAATTACTCGCACTATTCTTACGCAACACCATCCTTAATATCTTCGACTAAAGTTAGCTTTCGTTCCATTGGGTCAATACCTCTGACAAGAAGTTAGTCTATACGTCTATCGTGTTTTTGAGATTTTGACAAACTCAAAAGAAAAGCTTTTAATGCACGTCTAAGATAGATGAGATAGTAAGGAAAGATGAGACAACAATAATACTTATTGTTTTGAAATTCTTTTGTATTCGAATTAGAATTTGTAAAATCGTATTCCTATCGTATCCGAGATCTATCCTAGGTTACAACCTACAGCCAAGTCTTGCTCGAGATACCATTCTCGTGCGCCCCATTTTCGGAACGGAGCGCCAGTCGTCCATAACAGCCCGGGAGTTACTGCTGCGACGTAAGGTGCATCGAGCCCGCTACGGACATTTGAAAATGATTAATTTGACAAATTAAGACCTAGCGGTCATTTGCTAGTTTTATGGGCATCAAGCCCAATTTATACCTTACAATCGAAAGATCCAAAGAAAAGCTCCCACAGAACGCTCGGTGCGATCGTAACCTAACACGAACACTTGAATTGCGCTTCCTTCTTCCGCATCCAAGGGGTGGAAATATAGCAAGTTTGAGTACAACCAACCGTACTCAGCAAGTTACAATGGTAAACCCTAATTTAATACATGTATAGAGTTTACAAGGGAGGGAGTATACTGGTGTTATCATTTTAGGTGGATGCAATTTTATTTGCAAACCGTCTTTAAAACAGTAAAACAATAATACTAATTAAAGAATTGGGGGGGTCTCAACATATTTCTTGCTTACTTTACACAGATTAAAATATACCAGAAAACTACTTATGCCTTGCTACTGGAGTCACCCATCAAACACAGCTTCATTAACCGGAAGCACGGCGTATTCGAATACAATTTAATTTCACTCTGCAGAGTTGCTCAGCTTTACCCACAAGATTTCTCAATTCCCAATGTCATGCGATTTACACGCTCCGCTTGCGTGCGACTGAAATGAGAAAACCAGATTTTTCGTTGCCCAATTTAATATATAGACCCTACCCGGTAGGTTGTATCCTTCACTAACCATTGTGTGTACGGTGAGTTACGTGTTACGGCGATAACTCACCCATACCACACCCCAACCTACCGTTGTGTGTACGGCGAGTTACGTTTTACGGCGATAACCCGCTCATACCACACCTGTACGATGAGTTACGTTTTACGACGATAACTCGTTCGTACACCCGTACTCTGTAGGACATCAATTAAATTGGCGATTACTAGACCAGGGTGATAGTTCAATGCTTGTGGTTGGCGATTCATCGTGCTCTATACTCGGCATAAGGGTCTAGTCCTTGCATTTATTCCGAGGTCCGCAACCTCCATCCTAGGAGTAGCGGTGGCGAAGATCTCCTCGCGGTGTCCACAACACCCTTACCCTAATGCATGCACGCCTTTGCCACCTAGGTGCGGTGTCCCATACCACCCTACCCTAGCTCAGAGTTTTCCAAATTTATGGCGAACTACCAAGACCATGGCAGCTCGTTATTTTATGTGAATAAGATCGTTGGTCATGCATGCCTTAATTTAATAATACTATGGTTGTCAAGGTGAATGTGGCCTCAAAGTAAAGCGGGGCATTTGTCGGTGGTAGGCTATAACTACATGCACCATATTATTATAAACATCTATTGATAATTAAATAGTTTAAGCAATTAACAATAATGCAAATAACGTACATAAATAAATATTCATGACTTCGAGTTCAATATGATCAAAAATTTGTAACTTGCCTTGTCTCGAGAAATCTCGACAATCTCGTAAATCTTGAAAGTTTGCTCGGAACCTTGCTTCGTCGTCTCGAGTCCTCATGAACTAACGCAAAACAGCACAAGAAACAAATAAGAAAGTTTGTTTTTAAATAAACTATAAAAGAATAAAAGAAATAAATTAAATACTTGCAAAAATAGTTGAGAGATTGGACTTGAATTTTTGGGAGTGGAAATGGAAGAAGCGGGCATCGGAAATGGAATCGAATAACTAAATGATTCAAATGAGCTATTTTTGGGATTTTTCGGTATTAGAAAATGCGAGATGTCACTTTATTCACACTACAAGAATCGGCCCGCCCGTTGCGCGCGAAACGCCCATGCGTTTAAACCATTGGATGGGCGGCATTGCGGCCCATGCACGCAGCGCGCATGGCCGATCAGCCAGCGGATGGCTCTCGGGGCCGCGACCGTCCGATGGAGCGGGGACCGCTCGGATGCGACGATCGGATGCGCGGCCGGGGGGAAAGCGGCCCAATCTCGCGCGGGAGCTCTGCCGAGTGGCCTGGGAACCTGGTGCCCGAACTGCTGGCTGCTGGATCCGAAACGGAGCGTCGAGATGAGGCCACGCCTGCGCGCCCGCGGTTGTCTTCTTCCTTCAGCTCGGCGCGAGGCAGGAAGGCAGGGGTGCGCTTCCCCGTGAAACCTGACCTCAGTGCTTCTCCTCCGCTACTATGGCTAGTATGGGGATGGTCGGGAAGTAAGGAGCCCATTTTGGGGTATAGATGGGTGTAGGAGCCCAAGGGGAGGTTGCCGCGAGGAGGACAAGGTGGGGAGGTGGCGGCCCGTGGGAGGTTGGGGAATGCTCCAATGGATTGGGTTTCGGTTTAACAATCTAGGGAGGGTGGGGAACACAGGGGAGGTTTGGATTTTGCTCGGGAGTGGCTCATGGGGGCTGGCCACGGAGAGGGGTGGCGGCGGAATGGGTGGCACGGTGCGAGGCCAATGGAATAATGATCACTTCAAATTGGGTTGGGGTTTGTGTATGCGGCGGCTAGGTGGTGCTAAAGCCGAGATTAATTGGATTTTTATCGGCAGAGGAAGGAGTTCGGGTTTGTGGGCTCACCGGACCAGGGTCGGCAATGGAGGAGCTGCGGTGGAAGAGAAGGCAAATGCTTGGTTTGGAGAGGTGCAAGGGGTGGTGCGGTCTTTGCTGCACTGCAATTGGAGTTTAATAGGCGGTGGAGGCGGAGGGAGCTTGCGGGTTGCTCGGGAAGTCATGGCACACGAAAAATGGAGGCCAAGGAGACTGCCCGAGGTGTGGCGGCCATGCGGTTGGTGGCAGATCAATGCACAGCCTGGCGAGGAGTAAATGGCGCGGTGATGGGCGGAGACGTGCGGCGGTCGGAGAGGTGTTGCAAAGCGGGCGCGGCTGCGACCGATGGGCGCGAGGAGGAGCGAGGCGATGGAGAGATGGCGAGTGCGGGGCTGACCGGCGGGTTGGCCGCGGCGGGGCGATGGGAGAGCAAGTGGGCACGGCAGCAGGGTGAAGGGCATGGGCGAAGAAGTGACGAGCGAGGAGGAGGGAGGCGGGAAGTAGCCGGTGCCAGCGAGAGGAGGAGGCGGAAGCCAACGAGAGGAGGAGTTAAGGGAGGATTGAGGAGAGATTAAGAGAGGATTAGAGGAAGCAAACAAGAATAAAGAGAATCCAACATTGGTTTTAATTTTTACGGTTGTTTCAAGGTGTTGAGCAAATACTGAGAGAGTGGTTTAGATCAAAGATATGATGAGGAGATTAAGTGGATCAAAGGTTCTTGAAAGCAGATTCGGGCTCATGTGCTTTGAAAAGTGTGCATAAGTTGTGTAAAACCCGTGTTGTGTGGAGTTAATAGGTTTCCCCCAAATATGCTAGTGGATAGTACTATTAGGTTAGATGTGGGCTGGTTGCCTCATCTGTTTAACGGGTTAAGGATGGTAGCTTGCAAGCCAACCATCCAATCATCTCAACCTTGAGTTCTAGGGTTAGGGTTAGAGAAAAGTGAGTGCTGTAGTGTGCCTTTTTATCCTCCATATGGAGTGACTGTAAAACTTTCATCTTCAAGTAGTAATATATCAAATTTGTTCATTACTCATAATGTCTTCTTATTTTGCTTGATTTGCTCTTATTTTTATGTGGGAACTCATCTAGAGTTATCTTGGCAATCCTCTATCCACGACCAGGTTATATCCCACGATTTTAGAGTTTGTCTAGTTTTTGTGTAATCTTGCTTTTTCTTGGAAAAGGTTGAAACTTTGGCAAGGATCTATGTGCTCTTTAGATGGAATAAGTTCTTGAACCCCTAAGCAAGGTATGTGTAAAGTTTCATTTCTTTTAGTTGGGGATTTTGGAAATCCATTCTTGGTCTTGACTTGGGCTGATTTTCTATTCTTGAAACAAGGGAGCAGTCAGACCGCTCTTAGGCCCAATTGAATTGGCCATCGATCAAACTGTTGTGGTCAAGCCAGTAAGATCGTCTGGTGCATACCGGTCAGGCCACACCCCCTGTGACGATCAGATTGGTGTGGTACTAAAAGTTACCCCTCTTAGGTGTTTGAGGCTATTGTTTTGGTTCTAGATTTTCAATTCTGATATTCATAGCTATGTAGCTACTGGAGTGAAGAATTCACAAATACTGTGGGGGCATAGCGTGGCACCATTCACCCCTTCTCTGCTGCTATTGCTAGTCCTACAGGTGCAGATCCCCTAAATTTGACACTCAAATTCACCAAATGTATTTGTCCAAATCTAGACTGCTCCTTTTCTATGGTTTGGATTAAAAGACGTCATTCCAATTCCAATATACGGACATCTTCCCTAGAGGTCGGAGTCCTTCAATTCATCAAGAAAGCGCTTGCAATGGTAGACGGCACCAAGGCAATGCCAATAATGACTGGAGCAAACAGCCTTACAGAAAGTAGAGGGAGAGGGAGAGGAGAGCAACGGCATGTGCGGCGGCAAAGGTAGACCCTTACGCAATACAATAAGCAAAAGGCTCATGGGTTTATTGTGTTCAGTCATTTCCATTTCTCATTCTTTTAGATCTGCAACACAATGCTTTTTTTGAGGTCATAATCATCTACAAGTCGTTAGATGGTATGTTCACAATGGCATATCGAACAGCTAGCTTTTTACATGATCCCTATGAATGCCACTCCATGCTTTATTCGTCACATGTGTCGAACTCCAAACCTAGTCTGCGAATTCAACTAGCAAATGCTCAGTGTCGGTGTTCAGTTCCACGTTAGGATTAATGGCATTCATCTCCGGCAATATATTTGTGGAGCACATGTGGTTTTGTTGCTTGAAATAAATCTCGGCCTTGCAGGAGGAAACGCATGAAGTTTGTGGAAGAAACAGGCAAACGGTCGGTACCCCCTAGCACGAGCGGCGCCAAGCTTGCGTGGGGCCGTGCTAGGCTAGCGCCGGGCCGCGCTGGACTCTTTAAGAGTTCGGTGCTGGCTCGCCACGTTGGAAGGTTCCATGTGTGTATGCCATGTAGGTCCTAGGCAAATATCAGTGATTCTTATCCAAAGTTCAAATTAGTTTCCAAAAATTAGATAGAGCATGCTGCCTCGATGCTCAAGTTGGGGTTTTCTTGACAAATATGGGCTCATAAGCATAGAGTTCTTCAAGCGAAAGTCGGTGCTGAGAGGAGGGGTGTGCTGGGTCGCACACCGTGGGCACTGCCCGGTGCCAGCCTTACGCTGGGCGACGCTGTCACACAAGGCCCAAATGCCAAGGGTCTTTAGCCCGCAATGGCCCATGATGGTTTTTGTGTATTTTCCGTGTGATTTTGTCGATTTCTGCAAAATAGGTCCTAAAAATACAACTTTCGGTTCCAGATTAGGGTTAGCAGCAATAACCTATAATTTCAACATTTTCTTACCAATTTACCAAAAACTTAGGATATAAAAACACATATAAAATAAGTGCCGACACCTACCAAACATAAGTAATGTTGCGTGCACCTTTTTATACTCCTACTTGGTCTACTTGTGACAAGACAACTTGTCTTTTAGGGTATATTTTTTTCAGCTTCTAAAAATCATTTTTAGTTTTTTGCTACAGTACCTAACTTTCAAACAGAGTATTTTTTCAAGACGAGGTCTATAAGTTAATTACAGTACACGTTAAAAGCCTAATATCTGTACTATCTAAAATCGCAAACGAGTATCTTTCTTTCCGTAATCTCTGTCACAAACAGCTAAAATTCAAAACTTTCAGCCAAAAGCCACAGCAAAAAAGAACAGGCCCTTTGTCTTTGGTGATAGCTTTTGGCTAAAAATAAATAGTAGTAGCTGAAAAAATATCTTGTAGAAAGAGGGAGAGAGCGGTAGGAAAAGTGAGGGAGAGATGCATGTGCGATACGAGAATGAGAGGAATGTGATGTGTGATGCACTTATAATCCTCTACCTCTCTCTAGAGCGAAACGAAAGCAAAAGAATAGAGAAGTCACTTAAAAAATTGAATATTTATATTAATTTTTAGTTTTTTAATTATAAATTAGAAACAGAAATAAATATAAACAGGAGCTTACTCAACAAATCGCATCAATCACTCCCAAACAACTGCATCTAGCCTGATAATTTATCGCCACATAGAATTGCAATTCCCGAGATCATTTTGACTTCGGACTGGTGAAACAAGTAAGCAACCAACCAACCATCCTTCGTGCGTCTGGTTCGGATTCCATCAATAAATACGCTTGGAAGCTGGCAGCAGCAGCGCTGCACCACGCAGCCTCGTGCGTCGCATCCACGGGAACGCAGCGACCAAGTAGTGTGTAGTACCGGTCCGAGCATCGCGCCACGGTTGGGTGGGAGCCCGCCCGGTCACGTGGCCCCGCGAGCTGGCGTGCATGGGGAAGCGGGTGCCGGCCTGGCTCGCGCGGATTCGGCTAGGGGGGAGAGAACGAGGTCGAGGAGCCTGTCCCCATGCAAGTAAATTCAACGCTACGTCGTTAGGAGTTCTAGGGCTGTAGCATGTTTCGCGCAACGACCGGCTCAAGCCGCACGCGCCCCCATGCGCGCGGATTCAGCGTTACGACCACGCCACGCCAGAGCACATTGCCTCTGCGCGCGCGCCCGAGCCCTCGCCGCGGAGGTGGTGAGCTAGAGCTACTCACTCGGTCCGCTCACACAGGTCTCCATTCGTAAGAAACGACGTCTCACATTGTTAGTTTATTGAGCGGATTAAAGTATAGGTTTTACAGTTTTTTTTATTATATACTAGTAAGGTACCCGTACGTTGCAACGGAAAATCAAATAAAAATGATGTATACTATCAAATATGATTTCAAATTGAATAATAAATATCAACTTTATCTTACATCATCATGTATCAAACAAAATATATATATTCATACTCATAAATAAATCAAGCATCATATTAGTGAAGTATGATAGAACAAGCACATTTTTCAACATCAATTGGGTAAAGATGTTTATGTATAACCGCAAACTACACTCATTTACATCGATAAAATGATTGTAGACCTGAAATCACTGAACCTGAGGAGCTCGCATCAGCATACAACCTTATGCCCTCATGGCTATTCCGACCAAGTATCTAGTAGCTGCATTCATACAGTTTATGAAGAGTATGGAAAAACTTACTTTCCACATACAACTGACGCAAAAGAGGCAAAGATGTATATATCCATGCTCGATAGTATACAGAACAAGCATTGATGGAAGTAAACAATCGTGCAACAATATCGAGATTCGACAAGAGAAGCATGAACTGACCATCATGTCTCTAAAGTCCAACAAATATAGCAAAAACATATTCTTTTTCACCAGTTGCGTGGATAGCGTCACCATAAAAGGTAGTGGCAAAATACTTAAAAAACATGACAACGACACCATGGCACAAACAAAACCATTAAAGTATAGTATCAATGACAGGAAAGATTAAAATATATGCATCAGAAACTACAAACCATCACTGCATGTATTGACAGAGTGCATTCATGTAATATATAGGATGATCATGCTAAGTACTACACTATTACTTGCCGATAAATTGATGCGATCAAAAGCATGCCCACGTAGAGACAATTCGTATGGCTTTCTTGGGGGCAGAAAAAAAGGTTGGACAGAGCCATAGTTCCAAGCAAAAAATATTTCCCAGATGTGCTCTAACAAAACCATCAAAGTATAGTATCAATGACAGGAAAGATTAAAATATATGCATCAGAAACTACAAACCATCACTGCATGTATTGACAGAGTGCATCCATGTAATATATATGATGATCATGCTAAGTACTATACTATTACTTGCCGATAAATTGATGCGACCAAAAGCATGCCCACATAGAGACAATTCGTGTGGCTTTCTTGGGGGCAAAAAAAAGGTTGGACATAGCCATAGTTCCAAGCAAAAAATATTTCCCAGATGTGCTCTAACAAAAGGCCATATATGTAGCCCTTTTCCATTTTATTTATGAGATGGACCACAACAAATGTTGTTCACCATTACAGTCAACTATTTTCTCGGGTTTTCCAAACAGCAGGCACTACTCATCACACCTACTATTCTCAAGTTCCTACTCAATTACATTACATTGCACACGTTCCTTCTTCTGCAAGCTCCTTTCAATTACATTGCTTCACAATATATCCATCCATCCTAGTGCACGTTATCTCCACAGTAAGCTCGTTGCCTCCTCCGACTTGGTCTCCACAAACCCAATGTAGTGATCCATCACTTGCAACTGCATATCCTAGCAAAACAGCCTCCTACTCCTTAAAGGCAACGTGATTATCCTTCAAGCAGTACAAACCAAGCCATTTATCATTCGAAACACACAATTCATTCCTTTTTTCCAAAGACTCCATAACACAACAATATTAACATATTCAAGCAAGGATTCTTCTTGTAACAAAGCCACCATCTAGCTACTGACTCTAAATTTCTATCCCAGGGTTATCAACCATTTCAGAAACCTGCACACAAATCTGTTTAGTAATAACGCAGCCAAATAAAAGGTGGATCACAGATTCATTATCACATCAAAATTAAGTCTGTTCATCAAGCTTTGATAGCCAACGAAGCTACAAGTAAGTTTCTATAGAAAATTAATAAACTGGCTTTTAAATCATACAGTTTTAGCCTTGCTTTTGAAGTACAATTTGCTCATCAACTATAATTACACATCAGTGAAAACTGAGCTTGGTACATAAAGTGAGGATTAGGATTACTTTCTATCTACCTGAACTACTAAGTAGGGCAGCTACGAATGCAACTAATAGAAATACACAGTTTGTCCCTATTTAGCCGCTGATTTTAATTGGAACTATGTCTGTGCAACTTTCAAAATTATAAACTTATAATATCAGAGGTATATCAAATCAAACTGTCAATGATAAAAGAGACTTTCCATTGAGAACATATTAATAGAGCATTGGCAGATAAGTAACAACTATGAAATTTTTGTTATCATACATAGCACTTGCATTAGACAGCCCCAGACAGATAAATAATCAAACCTTACAATACTAAGTGTATGCAATTGCAGAAAGATGATTTCCTTTGCTTAATACATTTCATAAGTGCAACGGAAAAACAATGTTGCAAGGTAATGGAAGGTAAAAGAAGAGGGAGGAAACTAACAGAGAAATGACTACCTGAACTTCTGCTGCTAATTTGCCTTCTGCATCTGCACATCGCGAACCAAGAGATGGCCACCATCTTCTAGCTTGCATCACCATGCGATCAACGACTTTGTGCATGATATGCTAGCATTGATGCTAAATCAGATAACTAAAATGTGCAGCCATGAAGATTGTTTTCAGAGAGCATTATATCTTACGTAAGTTATTTTAGAAAAAAAATTTGTACTAATATAGTGCCATATCAAAGTACAGTACATGAAGTATTTACAATTTCAAGCAAACACGATGGCGAGCATTACTGCAAAGCACTAAATCAACAACGCATCAACCACCATATCATCACAGATCTTAGAACTAAATATGGATAAAGGAAAATACAAAAGGACAGGATGATACATAAGGCGTAATTGCATACTGACTTAGGCTGTAGTCAGTGGCGAACACATGTGCATATATTCAGCCAATCTATTTGCACGGTTAGAACAGGAAGAACTCAGCTGATAAATTTGAAAACCTATGTACAACAGAAAGGGGACAAAACAAACCTCAAAAGTGAAGCCAAGCATCCATTGTTCTTAGCTCAAACCTCCTCTGCAAGACTGCAAGGAATGAGAATATATATAGTAGCATCATTAGCTAAGATTTTAACCTCACATAGAAAAAGATAACGGCATGTACAAAGAAAAAAAGAAGATCAGAGGATCAACGAATGGAGGAGAGGCAATACAGCAGCAATGGGAGGTGGAGCACCCACGGGGAGCAGGTCAGATAATCGAGTGCGTGATCTGCCATCGTTGCCCGCGGAATCGGCTGCGCGGTCGTTGGCGCCCGGCACCAATTGAAGGCATCGCCAACCAAGGCACAAGAATGCACAAGAAATCATCAAACACTAGCAAGCTTAGCCCCAAGGCCCCCAACCAAACACCCATCATGCAAGATTTAAAGAATACAACATTGGAAGAATCAAATTGATCTACTTCTCCTGCTTGATTGCCCTGCTTGAAGAACCCATCTCTGGTGTTCGCCTCCGGATGCCTCGCACGTGGGAAGCAAGGACAGGCGAGGTTAAGGGGTGGAGGCGGCGCGATGCGTCGACACTGGGGGCGGAGGGGAGGCAGCGGCGGCAGATGGGAAGGAGGCGGCGCAGCGGTTGGGTGGGGCGGCACGGGCGGATGGGTGGGGGTGGCGGTCGGCGGATGGGGAGAGGCGGCGATCGGATGGGGTGCGGTGGCGGCGACGCGGATGGGGAGGAGGCGGCGGCGGTGATGGGCGCCGTGCGCGAGTGGGGAGGTTAGCGCTACGGAGGAGAAGGCGGCGACGGGGTGGGAGGAGCCCGCGGCGTGGGAGGCGGATCTGCGGAGACAAGGGAGAGCGAGGGGAGGCGGGAGAGCGAGGAGCGGCGGCGGCAGCGGCGCCGTGAGGTGGGGGCGAGAGAGGAGGGCAGAGAGCCGGGAGGCGGCGGGGAAGAAGCGGGGGCGGCCGTGCGAGAGAGAGAGGGCAGAGGGAACGAGGCGCGGCGCCGCGGAGGGTGCGGCCGTGCGGGCGGCGAGAGAGGGGACGGGGAGCGAGGGGAGGCGGCGGGGGGGGGCGCTGTGGGAGAGCGAGGAGGGCGGGGAGAGCGAGGGGAGGCGGATCGGGGCAGCATGAGGAGAGCGAGGGGAGCGGTCGGGGTGGCGGGTGCGGAGGGGGAGGTGGGGGAGGGGGAGAACAGTTCAGATTCTATCTCATAATCAGATCGAATGGTTAAAAAAATGAAGGAGAACTTATCAACCACAAACTCCTTTTTTTAAAGTAGTAAAGATTCCTACTTTAATACCAAAAAGTGATGGAGTTGTTGTAATATAACATTTAGTAGGATATGAATGATCAAACGACGTTAGATATTTCTTAGATTTAGTGTTTCCTTAATGTTAGGTATAGGAGACATGACAAAAACAAGGAGGATACTAGTATTCCTATTGAGCAGTTTCTACAACAATATCTAGAGGAGAGAGAGACGACATTAAATGGGTGTTCACATACATCTACTCCAATAGATAATGTCTATATGTTTTATTTTAAGAGCATTATTGTTGCACGTTTTGTGATCTATGCTACATATCAATCTTCTGGATTACATGTTTTGCTTTTCACCCCTCTCATTGACCATGTTGACGATGTCCCTCTCGTCCTTCTTGAATAGCTTCTGGTTGCCGCTCACCGCTATGAGCGTGCCAATGCCCTCACGGTGATGTCCCGCTCCGTGACGGCTTTGGCTTCCATCATCCAGATTAGCCACAGTATCGTGTCTTCAACCTCCTTCCTCACCTTGCTGCTGCCGATATTACACAGTTCGACCAATGCCATTGTTGCCTCCGTGCAAGTGTTGGCCTTGTTACTGCCCAGCATAGCCACGATGTGGCTAACAAAGCTGGCGGAGATGGCTATCTCAGTGGCGAAGGAGGTGGACAAGAGACGAAGAGTCTGGAGATGAAGCGAACAAGGACCCGAGAGTACGCACTCAATCCATCTCGACGTAGCTTATCCAGTGGGCCCACTAAAATGTGTGCTATAGACACCCAAATCGTTCCAACGGGGTTTCTATTGATTTCCATGTGACTTGATCCTCTTAAACATATAATGTCTTATATGAGACATTACTCTCATATCTCTCCTTCCTAAATATTCTTTTACATTAGATTTTTATTTACATGGTAGGTTATGAACATTGCTGACTTGCCCATTGAGAGTGCACTAAAGTTAAGTTGTGCTTCCACTGAGTGGTATCTGTCCTTTTCTATTCTTCCTTTGGTGCATAAACTAGACTCATAGACTGTAGTGATTTTATATTTAGTGTTGAATTTATAGGTTTTTCCTTTCAAGGAATGTGCGATTGCAAGATAGAAGGTTAGAAATTTTTTGTGTGCACTGAGATTTTGTCATTTTATGTGTGTGCCATCCAAGAATCCATATTTTTGTATGTACCATCAAAAAGAGTAAGCCTAATGGTAAGTACCATTTTATACCCAATAAGGTAGTCAACAATGAAGGGACAAGCTGAAACGATGATACCATCCTTGCCACCATGCCCAAATAGAGAGATAAGACTTTGCTTACACTTCACATATTCCAACCTACAAACATCTCCATTTCACACAAGGCAACAAAATTTGCAGCAAGACAAATATTGAGGGTATTTCCAGGGGAAAACATTGCTATGTTGTGTCTATATTATCCATGTAATCTAGAAACAATGCTAAGCAATCCTTTCAATGCATAGTATCTATTCATGGACCTAAAAAAATAAATTACATGCCCTCTCTCCCTCCCTCTCCCTCCTCTCATGTTCTCTTACCTCACCGACGCCCCTCTCACCGTCGACCACCCACATCGCCCAACCAATGCCGGCTGCCTTGCCTACCTTGGTCTCCCCTCTGTCGCCTCCTCCCAGATCCGGTCGGATTGGACACCTTGTCACCAAGGTGGCCATGTCGTGATAGTGTGATAAGTGCACGAGCAGCCAGCATGGCGACAAGGATCTCGAGCACAGCGACGGGTGTCGTCGGTTGTGTAGGCGGCAAGCGCAGCGGGAGATGATGACCTTGGCTGCGGTGGCCATGGGCGCAGTAGACACAAACGCACCCCAATTAATGATTTAGCTATGTCTATTTGTTGAATTGTGTGCTCAATCAATGTCTCATGTAAGACATTGCTTTTCATTCTCTCTCTCTCTCTTAACTCATTACCACTTCACCTTCTAATACTATGTGTCTAGCTAATTAATGCTATAGACATTGCTAACATAAGCTCATTAAAAATGCCCTAAGATAAAATACTCAAACTAGTGAACAAGGCATCTCAGTTTGTGATCCTAGCTTTGTCTCGAACTATAAGTTAGAGCCCTGTCGATTTATCAGTAAACCATAGAAGAATAATCAATCAACCCACGTGGCAAGAACATTTAGTTAGTGGGAGATGGCACTGAGCAGGAGGCCCAACCCTTTGGATGACACATACAAAAATATGGATTATAGGATGGTTTACTGACAAAATAACCAAGTCTTAGTGGGACGCAAAATTTTCTCCTGCAAGATTATCCACAACTTTATTCTTTTATTAAAGGACACAGCTAACACATGCCATCGGTGTATGCGTGAATTTTTTTAAATAATCAAATTTGATGTGAATTACAGTATTATACCTATTTTTTATTTTTTATTTTGCAGTTTTGATCATATATCGTTCCACGGTTAGACGACTTGAACTAGTTGCCTAACCATTGGATGACACGTAGTCAAGGCACCCAACCGTTGGGCGGTTAGTCCCTGTCACCCAACCATTTGGTGACTAGGGGGTATTACCCAAACTGTCGTGCGACCGGGCGTCCCACTCCCTCACGCCCAAGAGAAAGAAAGGAAGGGGAGAAGCGGAGAAGAGAAAGAGAAGAGAGGAGAGGAGGAAAGAAAAGGAGAAGAAGAGAGGAGAGGGGGAAGAGAGGAGGAAGGAAGAGAGAGGAAGAGGTGAAGGAGAGGAGAGGGAGGGGAAGAGAGGAGTAGGGATTAGTGCATCAACGATGGTGAGTTTTCTATATTTTTTGTATATTTATTTTTTAAACATGATAGGATAGTAATTGAAATTATTAAATTTATAGTTTAGAAATTAACACTATTTAGTTGTTAATAATTGTATTATCATTTAGATCGCTTTGTTGTGCATTTGAAGGTCGAGTTAATTTTGTTAGTCACTTATAAATTGTAGAAACATGTAATAAGTACTCTTAATTTTTATAATAATTAATAGCCATCGAAAGATTTAAAACTATTCACGACGATTAGAATAACATGCACCGATTTAAAATAATACAATTTAAGATTATACATAGCGATTAAAATTGTATGTAACGATTTAAATAGCATTTGAGTAGTAAAAATTTGCAAATGATGAAAATAAAATTCGGACATCCAACAGGGATGCCCATTATAATTAATTTAATTATTATCTAAAATTTACTTTTTGTTATATATGTAAGTAAATCATCACGTGTGTACTAATTACGGAAAAAGAATATATACAAAGAGGGAAGAATTTAGTCCAGTGACCCTGAGACCTAAAATTATTTAGATAGATAAATAAATACGTATACACCAATGAGAAACTAAATAGGCATAATAGCATACGTAAAATCAGCTAAGAATGATTTGAAGAATTTTTGGAGCTACGCTATTAATAATTAAACTAGTAATTGTGTCATATTTGCTAACTTCAAATTGATTTCAGATATGGCTCACGACCTTGGTGGTTCGAACTGGCCTTTCTAGCCTACTAGATTGGCATGTCGATGTGCAGCACCGTGCGAGTTGTCGTTTTCTCATCCTGAGGGTACGGACGAGGAGATCCAGTTAGGGGTGGTCCATACACGAACACTCTGATGGGCTTAGAGACTAGACCCACGCTGGAGAGACGAGTTTGTGCGAAAACTATGGCACATCTTTTTACAATATTTACACTATGTACTTACTTGTTCATGCTTTGTAGGATAAACGATGCTAGCCTTCTACCCCTCGCGCAGATGGTGAAGGCCACCGATGAGGACGGTACTCCAGTCAAGGAGGCCAAGGAGGTCTAGGCCGGCCCGAAGCAGTCATGACGGTTCCTGTTCGATGGGTCATTCTTGTGACTCTGCTGACCGATGGCGGCCGAGATGCATACCTTCCACCTCCTATTCAGGGAGATGGCCCTGACTTTGCAAGATGTCATGATGTTGCTTGGCCTGCCTATCGTGGGAGGGGCTGTCTCCCTGGTGGATGCTCCTGCCAACTGGTGCGACAATGTACTAGGAAGGTTTGAAGGGGTTCTTCTGACCGAGGCCGTGGCAGTGTACTATGTCTTCGCAGCGCGATAGAATCATGGCCCTCCATGCGGTGGTTTTTGCAGTTCTAGGTACGTATACTATCTATTTTTCCTATTTAGCGATGCATTATCTTTTATATATGACGTGCTTACTATTTTTTTGTTTGTTCATAGGTTGGGCGGACCCAGACGCCAATGAGTATTAGGTGTTGCGGCACCTCAAGGTGTACTTGCTATGGCTGTTCAGCTGGGTACTATTTATTAGTAGCCACGATGACTCCGTCGATGCCTGCCTTGTGTGGTATGCGAGGGCCATCGCTGACGGGGACGAGGTGCATTATATCTGGGGATCAGCAGTACTTGCTGTGACGTACTGTGACATGTATGACTCTTGCCGTACGACGACAATGACCCCTATCCTCATAGGCTTCCCCCTCCTGTTGCAGCTGCGGATGTTCAAGCGCTGCCCCCTCGGGCGGCCGATGCTGCTCGATAACGGTCCGTATTGCACAGACAAGTACCACGGGGGCGCCGTGGACCGGACTACCGCAGGGTCCCTTTGGTGCCATAGACAGGTACGTACTCTTCTGAATCTTTACTATACATGTATTACGGGTTATCCTTTATAACCACTGTTCTAGCTCACAGGCATAGTTTGTATACCTACAAGTCACCCGTGTGTACAATAACTTCGTCGAGCACCTCGACCGCCTCATCGTTGATGACGTGTGCTGGGAGTTGTACTCTGGTTAGGAGATGGCGAACCGCACCCTCGCTGGGCCCTCTTCACTATGCTTGCACGACCAGGCGTACTGGCTCACGCCGAAGAAGCTTGTCTTCGCTTGTTCATCGAGGAATATGCGGTGCACAGGGTGATGCGCTAGTTCGGCCTCCGCCAAATTGTTCCAGTCCCCGTCAGGCATTGGGTGCTTGACTCGGTCCACATGTGTGTTACACACAACACATGTCCCTATATTTTTTGCAACTCTATTACGATGAGTTCTAATTGCAGCTGTACATTCTGTAGGAACAATAGGAGGGGTGGTAGCGGGATGAGCTGGGCTACGAAGATGGCGCCGTGGGTGGCAGAGTGGGCGAAGGCACTCGAGGACTTTGTGTAGGAGGGCACCGCATATGACCCTAGCATGTATGCCAAATACCTACATTGATACACTCCGCAGACACGCACTAGGCAGGTGCGTGTCGTTGACCCTCCCCTGCTCACGTACTAGCACCGACCGATGCGTACCTCGTGCACTTAGCACGCAACTTCACCCTCGCGGTACGTACTCTCATGTTTGAAAGTTTCTGTGTGTGGTTGCCATAATTAATATTTTGATGTTTTCATGTATTTCTTGCAGACAGAATCACCGCCGAGATTGTGAGGGACACCGGGTCGATCGTGGATAGGGTCGTCTATGGTTTGGAGGTCATGCACGACAACCTGCTACATGTTGTCCATCAGGTCTATGAGAGGGTGAGGCATGCTCTCACCCTCTCATCGTGTAGGACGCTCCCGGAGGTGGGCACGTTGACGCACACACTGAGGCTGCTGCATCCCGCAGCTCAGCTAGGAGGCTCCGGAGCACCATGTGACTACCCCCCCATGTCGTCGTCTTCCATGGATCCCTGCTTGGCATTGGTAGGGCAGCACACATTGTTCAGTCAGGACCAGTCCGGCGGGTATGACAGTTGGCTACATGTCATGGCCCACGCAGAAGGTATGATTTTTTGGTGTCGATATATTGCACGAATAAACAACACCTATTCTATAGGCACGACACATCGGCTAGGAGTTCGACTATCCCCCCATGACGATCTCCCGATGGATGTGAGCGACTTCCTCGCAGACGACCCGACGAAGGTCCTTTCCGTGTCGCAACTCAATAGTGTGCCAGTTCCCACGCAACCATAGATGCAGTTCACCCCCGAGGTGTTGGGAGCACAACTCACCCTATCGAGGCGCTGACACCCCGTGCTAAGGAAGACCAAGTGGGGCTGTACGGGTGGGCACGGACCAGGGGTGGGACGTGGCGTCGACAGAGGAGGTGCTACGGGTGGTGTAGCTAGTGGCGAGTAGTGGGTCTTGCTCCTGCTTTGTGTATTTTTCGTTCTGTAAGTATTTTGCTTTGTCTTCCTCCGTGTACAAATTCTCTATTATATTCCAATATTACTTACCTTTCTACTTACTAATCATTGCTAACTCAATCGTTCTCATAAAATTCTTTAAAAAATTTATCACACTATAACAACATACGATGATCGAAAAATGTTATTGCGAGTCTAACAGATTTTATACCATTTACAATCTATGAAAATCACAAACGGATCAACCGACATTGCCCGCCCCTTTTATTTAAAAAAAGATATAACTTACAAATAAGATTTACTAAATGTATTACCTACAACAATTATCATTTACCCCTCCCCCACAATTATTTCTATTGAATTAATAAAATAATTATATTATTTTTTAAAATCATACAACAGTTGGGTGGAGATGTGATCAAGTCGTCTAACGATTGGACGACTAAGGCATTGTTGCTCAATGGTTGGGTGACAGGGACTAGTTGCCCAACAGTTAGGCGATTTGGCCACGTGTCGTCCAACAGTTAGGCGACTAGCCTAAGTCGCACTAGTCGCCTAACCGTAAAGCAACATATGGTCAAAACTGTAAAAAAATTAAAAAACATGTATAATACTATAATTTAGAATTAAAAATTAATTATTTAAAAAAATTCGGGTGCGCGTCCTCATTCGATCTCCCTTTTCTATTTCCGCATCGCTTTCTCTGCATGACCCGTGCAATAGTTTCACGTGGATTGTTACAGATAATTAAGGGCATGTTCTTTACAATTTGGTGATGGCTTTTAGTGCGGTGATGGCTTTTGGTCGTTTGCGAGATTGCGGAAAGAGAGATACTCGCTTGCAATTTTTCATGATACAGATATTAGTTTTTTAACATGTACTACAATTAACTTGTAGACCTCATCTTAAAAAAATACTCCGTTTAAAAGTTAGCTACTGTAGCAAAAGCTAAAAGCGGCTTTTAGAAGCCGCAAAGAACAGGGCCTAAGATTAATAGCTAACGGATGGATGTTTGTGCATGTTTATCGTTTTCACTTTAAAAAATTATATCTAATTAACCAAGCATCTGATTTGTATTCAGTTTGCACCATTGTGTTCCATACAACACAAGGAAAACAGTAAGATCGACATTAGAAATGTTTTAATGATATAACGATGAAGTTCCTTCTCAACAGGGGCAAATCCACCGTAGGTGCTTGTAGGTGCTCGAGCACTCCCTCCTCCAACCGTAGGCAGAACATCGGAACTCGGAACAGCAGATAAGGTCTCTGGGAAAGACAGAGTCACGGGACAGTCGCTGTAAACTGAAAGCAAAGCGAAGATAGAATCCAATCTCCAATCCAAAGAGAAATTTGATATCAAGCACACAAATCTAGTGGGCACTGCGATTGTAGAGGAGCAACAAATTGGATTGTTCACGAACCTGTTTAGCATCTTCTGACTCAGCTGCTTGGGCATGGACCTCCAAAGTTGGGCGGCGCGGCGGTGGGACGGGAGGGTGACAAAAGGAGGCGAAGGAGCAACATAGCGTGGGAGGCGGCGGGCCACTGTTGGGAGGCGACCGGCGAATGGGCGGCGCAAGGAAGGTCGGAGGCGATGCTAGGCTGGGAGGCGGCGCGGTAGAGTGGGGGAGGGGCGTGGGCCGGGAGGGCGGCGCTGGCCAGGAGTCTGGTCGAGAGGGAGTTGGCACAGGTAGAGGTAGGGTTTGGGACTTTGGGGGCTGCAATGCACAAGTAGGGGCGGGCTTCCTTCCGCTGTTCCGCGAATGGGCCATGTGGAGTGGGCCGGCTGTGCCGAGAGACAGCATGGTCGCTGGTGGCTAAGGGCGCGCACGCTTTGGGTTGCCACGTCAATAGATGCTTGGTGGGCTGAGGGCGCGCGTGCTTTGGGCTGCCGTATGCTCCTACGGGGCTGTCAGGCTGACATGTTTTTACAGGCCGTGATTGTTGTACACTTGTACTTATGCAAATTATTGTTTAATTGATAGTAGCCATTAGCCAATTTGTTTAATTAGTAATTGACTGATTGTTATTTAATTATTCTTATATTTATAAAAATAGAGAAACGAACTTTGCAAAGTACTGAATTTATTGTATTGTACATTTTCAATTTATTCTATTCCTATTTATATATAAATTTAATATTCCAATGGCAAAAGACCCATAGATATAGCTTTAGTATATTTATGTTGTGCTATAGCTTCAACAATAGAGCTCCCCTCAATTTTCATCCTGGATTCTCCACTGCTTCTCAACTATATTTTGCTGGCATCTATCTATGATAGTGGTAGCAAGTCTATAAGTTACTTTCTAACATCTCTTTATTACTTGATGACTATAGTAAAAAAAAAGTTGATAGTAAGTAATAATTTGTAACATGTAGAATTGCTCTTAAGTAACATGTAGAATTGTTAGGCATAACATAGAGTCACGATGAATTGTGTGATGCACAAAGCACTGTTCAACATAAAATTGTTAATAGCTACGATCAAGTAATGAAGAGTTGCTAGGCATTAATACATAGTTGATAGATATGGTTAATAGTCAGCTGTTAGATATGAAAAATATTTGCAAGTAGCCAACATTTATATTTGCTAGATGCTACCAACAAATTTGTCAAGTAACATGTAAAGCTACCTATAGCACCTGAGGCCTAGCTCGGCTTGGCCTGGTCCATACCTGTGCCCGTATAAAAGAGAGAGTGAGACCCGGAGGAGTAGCAAGAATCCAATTTGCTCTTCTCCCTGTGCGCTCTATTCTCCAGTCGCCTTCACCTCCCCTGAGCTCGCTCTGCCGTCGCTGCCCCCCTGCGCACGCCGTCGGTGCCGCCGTTCCGGCTGCACCCTGTCATTCCCTTGCTGTCGGCGGAGCCCTGTGTGCATCGTGCATCGCTGTTGCCCGCGTGCGCCACTACCTCTGCTTGCTGTCCTCCAGCGGCTGCCCGTCCCCACTCTACTCTGTTGCTGTCAGCTGCTACGCCACTGCCGCTGTCGCTTAGGTGTCAGTGTCGCCGCCCCCATCTTGCCCCCTACTGCCATCGCCCCCACTTTGCGGCTCGCCGTGGCCCGCTCCCCCATGCCCACCCGGCTGCATGCCGTGCCTGAGGGAGTCAGGGGAGAGCTAGGCACTGGCCGAGAGGAAGGGACGGAGAGGGGTGCCAGCATGGGGGAAGAGGAGCAGGGAGGAGCCAGTGGCGTGAGGAAAGAGGAAGGGGGAGTCGGCCTTGAGGGGAGGAAGGAGAGGAGAGGGCGTCGACCGTGAGAAAAAGGAGAGGAGCCAGCATGAGGGGAAGAAGAAAAGAGGAAGGAGAAGGAAGGGAGAGGGACCAGGTGTGAGAAAAAAGGAGAGGAGGAGAAGAAAAAAGAAAGAGGGAGGAAAGAGAAGGAAGTGACCGGGTGTGAGAAAAGAGGAAAGAGGGGAGAAAAAATGAAAGAAAAGAGAGGGAAAGAAAAGAAGGAAAAAAAGGATGAAAAAAAGAAAGGGAAAAGGAAAGCCTGATCTGACGTCGGATCCATCAGATCCGATCGGAGAGCGACTGATCGTACCCTAATCCAGTCGTTGGGGTTAGGGTAATAGTTCGAAAACCCTTTTCCATTATTTACTGATTTTCGCATAAATTAGTATACCAATTAAACACCGGGACAGCGGGACGGTGTCCAGTAAGAGGTAGGTCGGCTATACTGGGTTTATGCGTAAGAACGATGCTATGAGCTTGCATGTGTATGTATTGCGTTAGCAGTGAATTGAAATAGTTAATGCTTGTTCAGGTGGCAGTTCGAGTCTGGTGTCGTCCACACACCGTCTGCCAGGTTAACAGGTAAGTGCATGGTAAAATAATAAATTATGTTGAATGATTTCTATGTGTGTTTCCATGCTATGATCAATAGCATTTAAGAGATGAGATATATGATTATGTGCTAATCATCTTGAGGAGTACTGTTTATGAGTAAACATCCTCATTTGAAGAGTTTTGCATCATACAAAGTGCATAAGAGTTAGGTCGGTGAGAAAGTCTTATGACTAGTTCGAAGTGCTCTTGAATAAATCCTACAGAGGTAGGCACCTCCACGGGATGGAGGGAGAGGGTAACATTGATATGTGTACCCTTCGCTATACCGATATAAGTTACAGTTACAGGTGTATTGCATTTTATTACATTGCATAAAGAGAGATGCAGACAGTGATATAGTTACAGATATTCGATTTACAGTTTACAGTTACAGATGCATTGCACTTTATCGCATTGCATAAATAGTGACACGATTCTGAGATGTTTGACTTACGATTTCTGATTTACAATAAATGGGCTTTACTGATTCCACGATAGATGTGATTTGATTCTGATAAAAGGGTTTCTGATTCACAATAGACGTGATTTATAGTTCATAGTACATAGGTTTCTGATTCACAATAGATGTGATTTACATCTGATCAATAGAATTGGTATCGATTTATGATATGGATTGATGTATTGCTTTATTGTGTGCTTACTGAGTCTTCGGACTCACCCTTGCTTTGTTATTTTTTTAGGGTGGTTTGGAGTGACAGCATGTATGTAATGGAAGTAGTTTCTTTTGCACTGCACATATGAAATAACTGCTTAGTCATGCACTGAGCGTTATGTTTAATCTTTTGATAATAAGTTTATGTAAAATTTCTAGTTAAAGTATATTTTTGGAGAATGGGTTCTCCTGTTAATACAGTTCTCGTGTGTTAACTCTGTTTGTGGCGCGCCTATGTGAGACAGTAACAATGTGGTGGTAGCATATTGGGCTCTGTGGAGAGTCGGGGTGTTACAATTGGTATTAGAGTGGGCGTTAAGTCCGTGGTGAAGATAAATTATCAACTTAGTTTAATTATTTCAGAAGAAAAACATGATTTAGGCCTAATAGTCAAATTGAATTTGACACACTGTGCTGCACAGTAGGATGGGGTTTGAGGATTTGCATTGCATATGTGTTTTCCTAAATTGTGTTGTTGACTTGTACCGCTAAAGTCAATGTTTGTGAGTTGATTGTGTGATTGTTTCTCTGCTGTGACAGAGATGCCGAGAGGTAGAGGTTGTGGTTGCGGTGCTGGCCGAGACCGTGGAGGCCGTGGTCATGGCCGTGCCCAAGCGGAGTCATCTCTAGATGTTCAACAGGAGGCACGTGACACGGAAGTTGGGTCTGCTGAGCAGTCTATAGTTGGGAACCAGACAAGATCTTCTGCCTTTTTATGGGAATTCATAGAGGAGGTTCGTGCCTTTCGCCAACAAGCGCATGCAACTGCTACTGCGGTCGTACCTGTCCTTGTCACGACTGCCGTTCCAGTCGCATCGGAGGCAAGAGTAGGCCTTCGCCAATGGATGGCATTGCGATTGGACACCTTTGATGGGTCGGGTACATCAGTCCAAGCTGTGGATTAGTTACGCTATATGGGGAGACAGTTCAAAGCTTTAAATATGACTTCATAGCTTAGGTCTCGATTTGTGGCTTTTCAGTTGAAAGGTCAAGCGAATATTTGGTGGGAAAAAGCCCTTTCAACTGGGACCCCTACCCAAGGACTAGCCACCTGGGAGCTTTTCGTCGAATAGTTCAAGGCGAAGTATTACCGAAAATCTTTTGTGAAAAGTATGGAGGTTACCCTGTCGACCCTCATGCAAGGAAGCATGACCGTGGCTGAGTATGAGGCGCAGTTCAATGACTTGATCCGCTTTGTACCGTTGGTCGCAAGTAGAGACTTGAGAAGGCCAAAAGATTTCGCCAAGAGCTTAGTTCTGAGTTCCGACATGTTATGAGAGCTACTGCGCCACGTGACTTTAGGTCTGTGGTCGAGCAGGCTAGAGAAATGGAGATAGAAATGCAACTCACTAAAGGGTCGCAACCCTCTGGTGGTTTGAGTGTTTCTGGTGGCGACCAGAAAAGGAGCTATAGTGAGAAGGCTGGGTTATCTCAGCGGCCCACTCTTAAGAAGTCCAACTGGAATCGACATTCCTCACAGTCATCCAAGTCTAAGTCAGCATCTAAAATTGTTAGTTATCATCTAGGTAATAAAACATATGATCACTCTTAGTAGAGAATCAAGCTGATAATATCTAGAGTTGCTAGCAGCGGATATCTAGAGTTGCTAGCTAAGAAACTGTTTTATGAATATGTCTCTATAACATATTCAATATTTATCTTATTTTATAAAGTTTGTCATATAGATTACAATAGTACAAGTGGAACGCAAATCGGAAGATATGATTATTTCAAAAAGAAACACTGAACAAATATAAAACTTAGTATTGTGTCATGTAGTCCGCACGCGTGCTTAACCCATTGGACAACATATGTGTGTACAAAAGATGAACATGTACGTCGCTTCTCTCATCTAAACAGTTGCCTCATAAATAACACGTCCGCGATCGCTCGGTCTTGCTAACACACGACCAGCCCGCGGAAGCATTGTCGACTATTAAATATCGACGTTTTGGAGTTGTTGCGATGTAAACACTTGTTAAGGAAGCATCAAACAAGATTATCATCATTTCCCTGCTAAAAAGATGTACGGTACATTAAAAAAATTCTCTAAGCTGCCCACTTTCTGTCATAGTGGCTACTGAAAAGAAAAGGTGAACAAACCTTGTGCTATAATAGTGTGTGACAATCACAATCTAGTATAGGATGTACTCTTCTGTGCATAAATGTACGAAGTTTTAGAATTTAAGTGTATGTACAAAACTATTTAGATTAATTATATAAAAATTGTACCATTGAATTTATTACGAGAAGTACTTCCTAAATATAATGTTTTTATATTGTTTACTTACATACTATTATAAAAATTGATGATCAAAGTTATTTATTGAAGACCTTGGCTTGTCCAAAGCGTCATACATTCATAAATAGGGGAGTAGTTATTTTTATACTGAAAATGTAAAATATCATTCTTAATAGAAAAAAATTGCGTCATTTATAAAATAGTAGAGGGGGGTAAGTGATTAGTCATCATCCCGGTTAGCAACGAGGGCTACATTTTAGTTCCTATTTGGAACACAGAAAATAAAAAATATAGTAATAGAAAAAAAATATAGAAATTATATAAAAATGCTGGTGCAATCCTATAGGAAAACAAAACAGAGAAATTGTGTAAAAGCGGTGTTTGGATGCTCCGTAGAAATTTTGCAGGAATTTAAGTAGAGAAAGGGTACATGCAAGAGAGAATTTTCCATAAGGTCTAACATATTCAATTAATTCCTCCAAAATCCCTATGAAACGAGTCTTTTATTAGGATTTATATGAACTCAATCCTTTGTTTTTTTAAAATTTCGTAGAGAATTAATTCCTTCGAATTTCTACTCCATCTGTCCAAAAAATAAAGGGCATATTTTGCATTGCACATAGAGCAACAAGATATTAAAAATAACTAAACTAGATATAATTATTATCTCTAAGTACTATGTTTCAATATATACAAGTAAGGGATACAAAATAAAGTTAAATATTTATTAGCGGTATAGATAGAATAACACACTTATTTTATATTAAAATATAAAATAATTTTTATATTTATAGATAAGATAATTTAAAATGCGTTTATATTTTTAAGGGAAGGGAGTACAATTGATGCCCTTGGTACGAAAGGAAAGATAATATCCAAAAGTACAATAGTGCGATGTCTGCACTTATAATTAATAATACATGCCCATTGCCTAGGTACTGATGCACACAAACAAAGCAACTAGACTGCCACCCATTAAAATGCACCCAAAAGAACCTTTTGCTCATGTTCCTTCCAGCTTCTTCACTCGGAGAAGCACGCTTCTCTGCCTCCTCCTAGATCTCCTGCACGCTCTCCATTTCTTTCTTCTCCCACATCCTCCTCTTCCCCATCGTTTACTGACCATCAACGACCCCATCTAGTTCTACACGTCAAAATGGAGGTAAGCTAAGCAAGAATCATCGATCTCCCATCATTCCATTGGAACGGATTTTTACCTGCGTGTCTTGATGCTGCAGATCTTGCTTATTCTGAACTCTGGGAACCTTTCTGTTCCAAACTAAGTTTATATAGCGATTTAGTATCGTTGAGTGAGACTTGAGGCATAGTGATGAGTTGGTGCTCATTGAATTGTTTTGTGATCTAGAAGGGGAGGCGGCGGCACATCCCGGCGTTCGGGGAGTGGAATCAGCAGTGCGAGGAGCTGGCCATCACGCAGTACTTCGAGTCAGCGATGCAGGCCGGCCACTTCCACGACGACGCCGCCGGCGCGGTGCTCCTCAGGGCCTCGTCCCCGCCTCCACACAAGCCAGCCAAGAAGGTATGATTGGACACTCCAATATCTCTAGCCTCTGGTTCCATACTTGCATTGTTTCTGTTGTTACAGTGCCGTTTTGACCCTTGTTTTGTTCCTTTCTTGATCGTGACGGTTTTCACCTTTTTCACTTTTCAGGTGAGGAGTACAAGGGATGGGATGGTGAGCCAGGCGGGGAGGAGGAGGCAGGGGCCGTGTGTGGCTGACGGTGTGGCCCACGCACCGAGGAGGCATAGGGTTGTTAGGGCAGTGGACGAGGACCTGTACAAAGTCCCCACTGAACAATTCCGCGACAAGGCCAAAGGGGTACCGGTACTTCTCTACTCGAGTGACCGCATTTACGGATGAAGAAAGCTTGCTTAGCTTAGCTCAAGTACACGTTAGACAAGTCACAAATGTGAATGCAAATACACCTTTACTTCAGTTGTTTGCATTTCAGAGCTGAAATATGGTCATTGTAAGGAAGTTAGGCACTGAGTATTTACTCCCTCCTGCTTCCATTTTGTTTTTTACTCTCTTCCTGGAGAGCCATGTGCATTTTCCAATCTTTACAGTATATTGGTTGTTAATTCACATGGCTAGAATGAACCACTGCAAATTTGAACTGTAGTGTTTTATTTCTTTCTCTCCTTACCAGAAAATTGTTTTTATTGTTGTTAATTACCCATAAAATCTTTCTTCTAATGATTCTCATGAGCCTACTATGTTTCTTCTTTCAGAGGAAGAAGGTGAGGAGCTTGTGGATGGGCTGCGTGGGGCTCAACTGCGTCGCCTGAAAAGTGTGGAGTCGCCAACCGGGGGCAACCCTTTTTGTCGTGTAGCCTTTCTTCCTCCTTTTTTGTATGGAAAGGAGAGACGGCCCTACCATCTAAAGGCTATGCCAATATTGTTCCATTGTGCTCCAAGCTTCTCTCACTGTCTGCTATGCCAATGTTGTGCCTGACCATGTATGTCTACCTGCGCTGCAAGCATGGCTGTTGCGCCTTGTGGAGCGTAGTGAGAATATTTGCAGACTTCATGTGTAAATTACCTAGTGAAATGTATGCTAGATGATCAATTTCGCAAGTTAAGGCTGCCATTTCTCTTATATCTTGTTTCACAAATTGGCGAAGGGCAAATCTAGGATTCTTTTAGTGGCGGTGGGGAAAAAGTCATCGACACTAGCAAGTGATCATCTATGCCAATATTGTTCTTACTACTTACTCCGTCCTTTCTTTTTTTAACTTTTTAAAATCCGTGTCGTCAAATTTTGACTGTCAATAAGTTTAAAATAATTTAGATTAGCTATAAAAAATTACATCATTAGATTTGTCATCAGAAATACTTTTATAATATTATAATTTTATTATTACATATTTGTAAAGTACCTTGGAGATCGTGAAAAGTAAAAAAAATAACAATTTTTTATTGTAAGATATCTATAAAACATAACAAATTTATAATATTATGAAAGTAATTTTTGAAAGAAATCTAGTCATATTATTCTAAGGTGTCCAATCTAAATATCTATAAAGATATAGATACCAAAAATTACAAAGTTTGAATGCACATATCCCAATACCTCCTAGTTTTTGAGTGTGTGGTGAACATAAGATCATATAGAATGACCTAATACTATAATATATTAAATTACATAGTCAAATTCAACCTGCTAGCATTATGTTGTTTCCTTGTATTCAAGATCACAAAATATTAAAGAAAAGTCAAAATTTACTATAGGACACTTCACTTAGTTGGCATTTGCCTAAATACACTATATAGTTGTCCCACTGCCATAAGCAGTATAAATTTGTGTCCACCAGCTAATGAACATGAGTTTTACATAGAGAAAAGTGTGTTACAACATCTGAACACAATTTTGTAGTGTGTTTGGGCAATAAGATGATTTTGCAGTGTGTAACCAAGTGTAGTGTCTTGAGAGACTATGTGAAAAGATCTAGGATAGCGTGTGATGAACCATTGCCAAGTTTGTGGAGTTAGAATTTGAATTTTGCATTATTTGCTTTTTGTCAATGGTTGTGGTCAGAAAAACCAGTTTGATAACTGGTTGTCTCCAGTTTGATCACTGGTTGTTGACGGCCAGACCATCGGGGAGTTGACGGTCAGACCACTTGGGAGTATGAAAGCAGCAGTTAGAACGCCAAGTGGTAAGACCGGTGGTTCAATGCTGGTAGCATTTTTCTAGAAGGGGTGTTTTACACTAAGATCAACTGGTTTGACTAAGCCCCTGCTTGGCAGTCAGACTAACCCTGAGGATTATCTCTCGGTTTTTTGGGAATTAGGTAGTGGGACGAATTGATTTATGTTTGGTCACTGATTTTACATTACATGAAACATATTTTAACTAATGTGAGTCAAGATGTGAAGAACTTGTGCCCAAAAATAAATTTTATCTTTAGATGTGCAGAAAAACTTATGTCAACAGTGAGGATCTAGGCTACACTCATAGAGGAGTCAAGGCCCACAATGGTCAAGGATACCAGGTGATATAGTTGAGCTCAACTATGGTACAAAAAAGGAGGAAAATGTTGAAAGGAAAGTTCAAACGATAGGTTACGTCAAGTGGTTTGGTCGGTCCAAATGAGACGTGATCTAGTGAAACCAGAACAGGAGAAACTTGCCGATGCGTGGCAATCATTGGTGCACCTACACGTGGCACGCATGATGATTACTTGTAAGGGAAGATGAAGATCGGGTCAAGGCGAGGTTATTCCAAATAATGAAAACTTTGTTGGATCAAAACCGCGGTGCTTGAAAAAATGGTTTAGGTCAATGAGATGCTAAAAATTTTAATTGGATAAAAAACTAAGGACTTAGTGGATTCGAGCTTATGTGTTTAAAAAACATGAATGAATTAAGTGTGTAAGTAAAACCCGTATTGTGTGGAGTTAATGGGTTTTCTCCAAATATGCTAGTGGATAGTATCTATTAGAGTTATATGTGGGCTGGTTGCCTTATCTATTTAACGGGTTTGGATAGAAACAACCAACTTGAAAATCATTCCAACCTTGTGTTCTAAGGTTAGGGTAGGAGAAGAGTGAGTGAAGTGATGTACTCGCTTATCCACCAGGAAGAGTGGCTATAAAATCTTTATCTTTAAGTAGAAATAGATCAACTTTATTTATCACACACGATGTCTTTTTGTTTTAGTTAATTTGCTCTTATTCTTGTTGGTTTAATATCTTCTCTCCTCTTCTTAATGTTATTATGTGCTAAAGATGTGTAAGTGATGAAGATGACTTATGAAGATATAATCCCATCTATCTAGACACCAAGTCTTCATGATTTTTTATTTGGATTTGATTATAGGGTTTTTGCTTCAAATCATTAGGACAAATAGCTTGTTGTGACATATGGAAACTCATCTAAAGCCATCTTAGCTATCCTCTACCCACGAGTCATATCTCAAGATTTTAGAGTTTGCCTAGCTTTGGTGCAATCTTGCTTCTCTTTAGGGAAAGTTAGAACTTTGACAAGGATCCATGCGATCTTTGAATAAAATAGGTTCTTGAGACCCTAATCAAGGTGTGTTCAAAACTTCATCTCTTTTGGCTGAGGATTTGGGAGTTGCACCATTCCGATTGCTTAAGCTGATTTTCCATTCTAAGAACAAGGGAGTGGTTAGACCGCCCCTAGGTTTGGTCGAAATGACCATTGGTCGACCACGGTTAGGCCGCACCCTCTGCGGTGGTCAGACCGATGAGATGTTGAAAAATTTCTCTCTTGGGTTTTGAGGTTGTTGCTTCTTCTAGGCTTTCAATTCTGATCTTTATAACTTTGTAGCTAATAGAGTGAAGAATTTGCTAATACTTTGGGGAAATTTTCTAAGGCACCATTCGCCCTTTTTGTTACCACTACAGTTCTACAAGTGGTATTAGAGCCCAGTTTACTCTTCTTGATAGATCTTAACCGGTCTTAGAGCCATTGCATCAGACAAGTATTCAACTAAGCCATCCGTCTTCAATGAGGTTGACTTTTCTTATTGGATGTGACAGATGTCCTCATACATCTAAGCCCAAGGGCACTCAATTTGGTTCAAAGCCAAGCATCCTTATGTTGTTCCTACTGATTATCAAAACGATCTAGTAAATAATCCATATGTGGAGGTAAACAGCAAGGCATGAAACTTTTTGATTTAGGGGCTTAGTTGATCTGAATTTGACATAGTAGCTCATTTGGTATCTGCTCATGCGATCTGAAAAATCCTCGCTGACTACCATGAGGTTCTACTGTGGTCAAGGAAGTGAGACAGAACAACCCAAAAAAGAATACTCTAAGATCGAGAAAAAGCCTAGTGAATCTTTGGATGAGTTGTGGGAAGATTTAGCAAAATTATCCATGATTTGCGTACTATTAGCTTGACTTATTCTAACTCTGAGAATGCACTCCAACCGTTGGGTGCACTTTATGTGAAAGTCTAGGGGGACGAAGATTACTTCCATCAATGATAATACTTTCATGAGTGAGTTTACCCTAGTCAAGCTTTACTTGAGGTTGAAGGCACATGTGATTGACTTTAGCTCATGTCTCTCCAAGATAGTCAATGGCTCTTGTACTCGTAGTAGCTCTTATAGTCATTTGGACTTTGGTTCTTTGGGTTTTCATCTCTTATGTTATCTCGAGTGATGAGCAGCTAGAGAGGCTTTCTAAGGATGGCTTAGCACCCCTATCTACTAAATTCATAAGAGCCTATCACAAGGTGAGGAATAGAAAGAGAAGTGGTCCTTTCACTTGCTTCGAGTGTGGTGACCCGAATCACATTCGGGCCAAATGCTCTAAGATGAAGGGCAAGGAGAAGGACTCTCAAAAGCATCCTCAAGCTCATGATATGAAGCCTAAAAAGCCCAACTACTGTAAGTTCGTTAGCCAGGTCCTTATCGCTCTTTAGAACATCAACATGAGTTGCATAGACTTTGGGATTGAGGATGACTCCCAGAGTAAGAATAAGATGTAGAACTTCATCAGCATGTACTTCATGGCTAAGGGCAGCATCACCAATGTCGACATTTCTGACAATGATGATCTCTATAGTGATCCCGATGAGGTATATCCCTCGGATCGAGAAATGAAGTGTGCTCTTGTTGTAATTGAATTAAACCTGAAGAAATAAGAAAATGTAATCAAGAATTATGATCTTATGATTGACAACTTGAATATAGAAATTGTTAGGTTCAAGTCCATAATTCCTGATGATGAAAACTATGAATCTTGCTTGCCTTTGCATGATTATTTGGCTATGCTTAAAACCGCACATTGTTCTGTTGTCAAGCAACTCAAAGATGTTATGGATGAATTAGACACTCAAATCTAGTAATGAAAATGATTGCATAGATGCTATTGCTTTATATGTTATTCCTTTAGATGTTGATGTTTTATCATGCTCAAATTGTACACTGCTTGAACTAAAACTTAATAGTGCCATAAAAAATTACTCAAGTTTAATCCTAACCATACTTGCTCTCATTGTGAGGATAGCAAACATAAGTTGAAAGAGATGACTGAAATGCTTCTTTACTCTAGAACTGAATCTTGTGAAAGATGTTGTAAGCTTACAACTAAAACTAATGCTCAAACTACTCCCTCAAAAAGAATCTCAACCCCGAGATTCACTTGAATTGGGGGAACAGGTGAATTCAATTTTGGAGTTACTTGGAGGAATGACAATCTTGACATCTCACCATCTGGCGATCTCCAGCAAACTTCCCTAATCCCTCACCATCATGGATCCTTATTTCTTAGTTGATTGGGATTTTTCAAGAGGTTAGGTCTATGTAGATCACATTTTACAGTGGTACGGTACCTCTGTTGACATTGGTTCTTCTTCCTTTTCATTGGGCTTCCTTCTACTTGCAACTTTCTCCTCCTTCACTCTTCACCTTTCGGAGCCATCAGTTGGAGTGGCAATCCGATGCTACATTGGTGGTGATCCATTGGGTTTTCATGTTTCTCTTTTCTATGATCTCAAAACAAATTGGTTTAGCAGTTTATGCTCTCAAAAAATGTGCTATGAAGGATTTCACAAATCTTTTTCACCTCTGGTGTGATGGTGGTGCTGATTTCTACTGAGAGTATCAATTGTGGATAAGGGAGCATGAAAATGAATGGACTTTTATCTACTCTAAGAGAAATTCTTCATTTTCAAAAAGAGTGTCTTTTGATGATCAACTGATCAAGCCTCACTTTGAGCCGACATATTGCAGAAAGCATACTTCAGGCCTTCAAGGTTCTGTTAAGATTGGATCTATTCGTATTCATTTGAAGCATGATTTTATACCTAGGGGAAAAGCATCTCATTTCCATCCTTTGACAATTGTCCTAGCTCCGGTAATGCAATGACATTTCGATGACAAGAGCACCTCTTCTTTTTCTACATTTTCAAAATTATCAGCACTAGATTCTTAGTTCTTGGTTACCAATAAGTATATGGTAAGCATGCATTGCTCTCGATGTTTACAGATGGATCATAATTTTGGAGATTTCTCTCATTCAATTCATTGTCTTTTTTGTTACAATTGTGGTCATGTTTCCAAATTTTGTCATGTTTGGTTGCAAAACAAGAAACACATATGGATTCCAAAATCTAGACATAATAGTAAAAGCATGACCCATGAGCATTGCCTTAATCCTTGTGCTAGTGGAGTCTCTCCAACTTCCCCTGACACAAGCGGTGATACACTGTTGCTCAATTCATCTTCCTCCTCCTCCATGAATCTCTCTCCAAACACCATGGTAGACTTTAACATTGTTAATTTGACATGCTTCGTGTCGGGTGGATTGGATGTTGAAGATGGTGAAGACCTTCAAATCTAATGAGCGGATTTAACCTTTGTCAGAAGTCCGCCCAAAGAGCATGAAGCTTATGTCATTGTTGTGGTTGAGTCGCCACTTGAACCAAATTAGATTGGCCCAGCTCTTGGAGAAATTAGGAACTTTGTTGAGGAGGTTCCCTAGGTATGTGTTATCATTTGTTCGCAACACCCTCTAGATGTAGGTCTCTTTTAGTTCATCTCACTCTTGTAGAGAGACATTATGATTTTTAGAAATCCACATGCAATTGGCCTCCATCACCATGTTAGATTTCTTAACATGATGAAGTGGTGAATTAGCATAGTTCAACCTTTACACATTCAGGAAGGATCATGTTCGTAGGGTTTCCTTTGGACTATCTCCATTACCACTTCATAGCATATGTTGTTTCTCTCTTTGGGAAATTGCTGCACTGGCATGAACATGACCGTATAAAGGGTCACGTTCTTTGCAAAGTCTTAGCCCAGGATATCAATTGTATTTCTAGGCGTCTTGTTATTAAGAATGGTAACACATTGGAAGGCCAAGGAGTATCATGTATTTCTAGGCGTCTTGTTATTAAGAATGGTAACACATTGGAAGGCCAAGGAGTATCATGGACAGTGCATATTCTGATCTTAAACACTAATTTTCCTGATATTCTCCCTGTGGAAGAGGACCCACCTTTCCACATTGGGCACAACAACAACTCGCTTGATCCAATTTTCCATTGGAACAATGATGATCAAGAGGATAGTCTAGCTAATCTTGATCTAGCCTAGGATCAATGGGTACAACAAGGGTAGCAGCAAAATGCTATTAAGCAAGTAGCATAAATGGAGGACCAACTCTAAGATTCAATCTCCCAGCCATCTATAGCCAGCTTAGTTTCATCGTAGATTCAAATTGAGGAGTTCATGGGACTAAAAGCTGCAGTGCACATGTCTGCACCTCAAATGGAACTAGCAATAATCCTTGTTCCATAACCACACACACAGGAGGTTGTCTTGCATGCTTCTTTTCAGGAGACTGCTCAACATCATGTTTCCTCGATGCCACTAGAAGATCTTTTCCATTAGCTTAGCCAATGCATCATGTATATGCCACCTATCAAGCTTGATTTTGACCTAGCTTATGGTCATCATATTTCAGTTCCTCTTTCCTTGGTGGTTACCGATTTTGTCAGTTTCTGACCGAAAAGGACTTGGGAAATGGCTTTTGACTCAGATTTGCTAAAGAAAGTTTTAACTCCTGAAGCTCAGAACATCCAAGATGATGATATGCAAGCCCCAATACTAAAAAAGGTGGGCTAACTTCTTTCTTTTACTTCTCACTATGGATTCGGATTTACAGTCCCAACGTGCTCTAACACTCTTCATATTTAACTTTAACAATGATTCCCACTACATTAAAGGCATGCATCAAAGTCCAAGAATCACGAGATCGGAAGGGGGGCTTCAAGCATGTCAAGACTTCCCAAGCAAGACAGATATTTGAGGATTTATCCTCTAGATATAATTTCTTTGCTTATATGTTTATCTCTTGCTAGTCTATTCTGCTTCTGGTCAAACACTTGCTATTCTCTGCTTGGATGTGGTCATTTTGTTCTTTTGCTTACTTGGATGATTTGCTACAATGTTATTTCCTTTTGTCAAACTTGAAATGTTCACATATTT
>JAYEVJ010000117.1:0-187669 GCA_036346265.1 Melocanna baccifera | reverse complement strand
TACTAAACTAAAACTATGTAAAATTTTCTCAACATGATTCTTTGATTCGAAGGATAATCTTATTTGGTTCTCCATAAACACAAAAACAACAGATACCACTGAACGCCAGAACATTTGCCTGAATTTCTTTTAGCACACCATACCCGAATATACAACCCAAAAACCAAATCATTTCAGAACACACGAAAGGAAACCAGACAATACAGAAACAAGATCATATTTAGAGTAACCCTGTGGGCTTGATCATAACATGAAGGAAGCAAATAAGGAAGAGATGTGTCTCTGCAACACTTTTTAACAGTACTAATGTAAACAACTACATTTCAACTAGGATGGAACATCAGTTACCAACTCAAACAAAAGGTAAAACTTCAAATAGACAGGATCATAATTCTCTATGTTCTCATTGAGATTCTTCTACAGCAAAACTCTGCCACGTGCACTTCATTTACGCATTGGCAGCAGCCTGAGCAGCAGCATCCCACTTCCTCTGCTCCTCAATTATGCTGAGCTTGATACCCTTGTCCTTAGGGAGACTCACCCACGGCTAGGGATGGAAACGGATTGGATAAGATCAAATAGTCTCAAATATGAATACAAATCTATATTGTTAAAATGAATATGAATTCGAATATTCTTAAATACAAATATGAATCGAATGTCGTAGCGAATACAAATTCAAATCGAATATGTACTTAATTCAATCAAATACGAATATCCTCCACAACTTTTGTAACAAATCTAGGTATAACAAATTTATGTAACTGGCCACTAGGCCAACTGACCGGCATATGAAATTGATTGAATACTTAATCGAATAGTCTCAAATACGAATACAAATATGAATGTTCTCGAATACGAACATTCTAAAATACAAATACAAATATTGTCGAATACAAATATGGATATTTTTAATACGGATTTTACTTACCATATTCGTGTTTCTCTTGGATATGAATATCGGATAAAATGGATTATCCGTTATCGTTTTCCACCCCTACCCATGGCTTGTTGCCCCGCCAATAGTGAACACATTGCCAAGATGAGTGCGAAGACATGGCCCAATGCGTCCCGCCCGAGCAACACAATTAGCAAGAATGAGCACCTAAAATGTACTCCACAAGTTACACAAAAATGCATTATTAATGTAAAGGCATCAAGTGTAGGCATATAGGGTAATTTAAGCGTAAAGCGGAATTTAAAGAAATACAGTAAATAGATGAGAAATAGCTCAATTTAATACAATAAGTAAAAACAAAAATTTAAACAAATTGGTACCATTAGTGCGGTATCCATCCGACACTACCTAACCACGGGTATCCTACCCGACCATCTTTCTCTAAAAAGATTCCATCAATTTTACTTAAACCAGTTTTTGAAAACAAAGTCTAATCCGTGAAAAATTTTACTCAAAGATACCCATAACCATGGGCACGACTATCTAAGATAATTTATACACTCTGAAGAGATAGTACAACTTTACCCATAAGATATAATTAACTTATGGTATCGGCTATTACACGCTTTACGTGAGCGTGCGACAAAATAACCATAACAAGACCTTTACAATGCAAAGATGTCAATTTGGCCACACCTCTGCTAAGATTTCACCCCAATAAAATTCCACTAAATTGGGGTCCCTTCTTCTGCCGTGTGAGACTTCCCGTGGCCTACGCCATACTCACATTCAACCTATAGTGAGACTCATGTTGGAACACAGTAAATTAGATAGCTAGAACTCGTCCCGCACTGTCTTATGATAGTACGATAGAGCTTTATAATAGTAGCGCATAGATCGATTCTTAATTGACTTAAATGGACTTTTCACATACCCCTATGCCTAGCACCCACGTTGAGCCACCGAGCAACAATGTATGCCGCCAAGCACCAACCACCTAACTATTTACCTAAGCCTAATCCAAGTTTTATTCTTTTACTTTGTCAAATATATTATAGTCCTTGACTTGCCATTAATTTGTTATGTCCGAGGGTTCCTTGGCATCTACTTACTTGTGGTTCAATTGGATATGTGGCCAACAAGAGTTTGAAGCGCCCCTCCGGTGAAGATGTCTACATAATCCTTTGTCATGATGGTCGTGTGAGAAGATCCGAAAGGTAAGTCTTCTTCTCTGGGTTTTATTTGGTATTACTTCATGGTATAACAATAGTAGAATCATAAAATTCCATAATTTGAATGGACCAAGAGAGTCTCAATGACATCGAATATAATGGTAGGAGTAATATCACTAACCAAGGAGAAGTAATATAACTAACCAAGCACTTGTGCTTTTTCTTGTAGGGTATGCCAAATCGAACGATATTTTGCAAGAACGCCTGACTTGTAAATCTACTAAGCAAACTTGAATGGTGAAAAAGGTGCGTATACAATCGCAATTTGGGGCGCTTAGTTGGGCTTTTATAAGTCAGCTTATGGGTTTTTTTGTTTGCACTGTAGCTGGCTTATTTTGCATTATAGCCGCTGGTGGATTTTTTGGCGTAATTAAATTAAAATTTTAAAAATAGAAAAAAATATGTTAGCCTATCACTGACAATGCAAAAGGAATACAGAGAAAAAAAAGGCAAAAAAAAACCAGAAAAAGATGAAATTAAGAAGTTAGAAGTCTAAACCAGCTTATATAAGCCGAAATGAGCAGGGACACATCCAGTTTCTCCATTTTATTCTTCATGCCCTTATTTATGTGAAGACCACGGGCTAGTGTATTTCCTTTTAAAGATACTGAATATCCTACTCTACGAGACAGTTGTAGATTCTTCAAGTTTTTCCTTTATTTGCAAACATCAGGAATAAAATGAGACCCAATAACATGAGATCCTCTTAACTTTCTAAGAAGTGGCTTTTATGTGCCTAAGATGAAATGAGACCCAATATTTTAATTGCAATAGAATATCTTAACAAACCCAAAGATTATTTTCTAATGATGGCATATTATCCCAATGTTATGTGCTACAAAGTTATTTTAATGAATGGAGCACAGTATGGTAAAATACATGTAAAAAAATTACAGAGAACCATTATGGTTGACATGGCAATTTGAATCCTTGCTTTTGATTATTATATGTGTGGATAAGGCCATCGAAACCGTTGCCATGTTGCAGGCTTTCATCATTTGCAGATGATATATGGTGTATAACAACTTAGCCTTTGGATACCTTGAGAAATGGTTAGAGATATCTGCATGCAATGCCCTTAAAACTATTATTTGAATGATAAGAGATATCACCTTGTTACATGATAGATCTTAGGTTCTTTGCTTTGTGCCCAACTATGTGTACATTATGTGCCTCCACAAGGTAACATATGCCTTTTCGTGACTTTCAAACTTTTTTTGCTATTCAACATCTCAAACAATTTGTCGCTAGAAATATAGAAATAGAAAATAATGTGAAAGGTTACTTTGAAAGTTGTTTTTTAGCAACAATTAATTTGAAGTACACAAAGTCCTTCCATAATCAAAACTAATTGTTCGATCTCGGTTTTTGTTGTATGTGTTTTCCGAATCTTTAATTTAGATCGTGACTCTAGCAAAATCTACTTGGGAGTTCTCGCTAACTCATTGCTGCTTAGAATAACTAGTAAGGTGCCCGTATGCTGCAACGAAAAGCCAAATAAAAGTGATGCATACTATCAAATATGATCTCAAATGAATAACAAATATCAACTTTTTCTTACGTCATCATGTATCTTTATCTTTACTATTTAAAAGAAGGAATTTGTGGTTGATGTCACGTCCGCCTCACTTTTTAAGCCATTCGATTCGATCTAATTAATCCGAACCGTCCGTCTCCTAAACCCTAGCTCTCCCCGCCCGCCCCTAATCCCATCACTCCCCGCCACCCCGCTCTCGTTTTCCGCCGACCCACCGCCTCGCTCTCCCATGCCGCCACCTCCCCTCGCTCTCCCCAGCCGATCCCCTCCCCTCGCTCTCCCGCCTCCCCTTGCTCTCTCCTCCGCCCCGCCTCCTCCTCCCCACCGCGCTTTGCCTCCCCACACCCCACGCCGCGCCTCCTCCCCTCCCACGCCGCGCGCCTTTGCCTCCTCCTCCCTCCTCTCCCCGCCGCCTCCTCCCCTCCCCACGCCGCCTACTCCCCTCCGCCTCCTCCTCCCTCTCCCGCTGTCCCCGCCCTCCTCATATGCACACCTATTTAATGAGAGAGACATAGAGAGATAGCTTCAGAAACAACTAAGATAATCCTAGCAAAACAAATGTCCAGTGTTTCGAAAAAGAGCCCAAAAGGAAAGTAACATTCAAGACCTACAAACTTCCTTTCAAGATCATAAACACTGCAAGACCCTACTTTGTTCATGCATTACAATCAACAGATAATGACCCGGCTAGGATGGCTGTGATGAGAAAGAACCAACTTTATTTCTGTCATAACGAATCAAGCATGATCCAAATAGTGAAGTTCCAAACAATGCATCGAGGATCTAAAGCAAGCTCTACATTGGGGCTAATTCATGCAAGAATCCCCATATTTTTACTCAGAACACGAGAGCATGTTACTTTGCACTAATTCATGCATGGAATGAGGGAAAGAGAGCCTGATCCTCGAATTCATGTCATCATGTCGTTGAGAGGTAACCTATAAGCGATTCTACATTGAACGACAAAGCTGCGAACCATTTGCTTGATAAGACTAACTATTTGCTAAGATTCCTCAGAAGATAAGCGTAAACAACCAACTTTTCTATTAAATGCCCGCAAAAAATTAAAGAATTATCTCCATACCGATGGAATCCATACTCGCGGGAGAGTCGCATGTCGAGCTTCGTAATGCAAGCATGGAGGCGGTCGTTGCTTCCATACACACGGGGTACCTCTCGATGCACACGCCGAGTGCTCGCGCGAGCGCCACGGCGAAGGAAGCCGAGAGCGATGCCGCGCGCCTCCGAACGACATGTTTGTGGTGAAGTAAGGTTTGCATTAGCATAGGTCATAGAATAGAAAAATAATTTTGAATCACACCAAAGTACACAACAATTACACAACGTTTCACCTAAGTGATGTTTGATCTCTTTGCCTTTTCCCCATGAATACATACATATTACCTCCAAGAGAAGTCATTTTAAATGTGCCACTTACTCAACTTAGAGACTTAAGACATAATCGGAGGTACTAAACCACTATGATTCCACCCCTAACAATAGGTATACAAGTTCGAAGACGAGGATGCATAGTATGAAAACAAATTGACAAGTACTTATCAAAGGTATCACGATCATCTCCAATTTGTATCAAAACAAAATGATCTACAACAAGCATAAGTTCACACGAGCAAAAAAAAATGAGACACATTTAACTCAAGAAACCGAATATACGTTCATTGAAAAAATATCCCATCTCAAAACCCAAAGGTACATCAGATATATCATGCCGAAGCAAAGTATAGAGCATTTCTCACCATAACAAAAGAGATTGCTTAATCAACCATCGAGAAAAAGGCCAAACTTTGTTGCTACGCCGCTCGATTGATGCATTGCTTCCACCCGCTCGCCGCAAGCGCTAGAAAGGCATTACCTTGCGGTAGCCGCGGGGCATTGACGACGTTCCTGCGCGCACCACCCGGGCCCTCCGCCATTGCCAGCCCCCATCGCAAAATGAGCAAAAGAGGAAGCCACTAGGCCTAGTAATGGGCCGATCTCGTCCGAGAGAGAGAGAGGGGGAGGAGCGGTCTAAAGGTCAAATGCAGGTTGGTATCGGGCCGTTTTGGTATGGGTCATGGTTCAAAAGGTAGGGCTGGTCTAGGCTTTGCTAAAAATGGGCTGCAAATTTGGGTTGGTAAAATGAGTTAAATAAGGGATTGGCCCACAGGCCAGCCCACTGAAAGCCGACAAGGGACCCAACAGTGTTAGCACGTCGTCTCGCAAAGCACAGCAGCGCAAAGGAGGAAGTTCAAAAAATTTGAAAAAGGGAAAGTAGAGAAGGGAGAGCACGAGGCAAGACCGCAAGAGCATAGAGAAGGCTCTTGCCGCACGAGTCCGGCCGGCAGCGACGCCAACAGCACCCTGCTGGATCTGGCGTGATGAAATCGATGGCTCCTTGAACACAATTGCACGAGCAGGAGGCTCGGCGACAGAAGCCACTTTTGTAAAGCTGTTTGGAGCAAGCTCTAAATATGAAACAGGGATTAGCTAAATTCTCTGCATATGCAAATTTGAACACAAGGGGACAAGCAAATTTGAACGGACCCAGTATTTTGTCAGTGGATGCCATGAAATTGTGTAGAAAGATTTCCGTCCATACACTGAGTCAGTCGTATAAATTCCACAGGAGGTTGCGTGCCTGGGATCATTGGAATGGACCCCATACAGAGGATTATACCTTGTTTAGAACTCTCAAAAATCAATCAAACCTACTTATGGGCCAAGAAAGAAGAGATATTATATACCACCGGCTAGCTGCTGCTGCAGGTACGAACTTAATTGGCGACTGGAGCTATAGCCAGAGCCAAACGAACTCCTAAAGGAAAACCAAGACACAGGCAAAAGCAAAGCAAACCGATCCAGAGCAAGAACATGAATATATTTGCGGCTTCTAAAACCGCTTTTGACTTTTGCTACGATTACTAACTTTTAAGCGGAGTATTTTTTAAGATAGGGTCTACAAGTTAATTGTAGTACACGTTAAAAACTAATATCTGTACCATCAAAAATCGCAAGCGAGTATCTCTCTTTCCGCAATCTGCGCAAAAAGCGACCAAAAAGCCATCACCGTAGCCAAAAGCCATCACCGCGACCAAAAAAAACAGTCCAGCCGCAATGGTATAAGCCGCTACTCCGTTACCAACGCCGATCGATCGAAAGCGGTCGCGAAAAGAAAAGGACGGTTTATGTTTTCCCTTTATATTAAATCATTATTGTTATTGATAATAAACGGTGGCATGAAAATATATATCGGACGAGAGATAGTGGCTCCTCCAAGTGGCTTATAAGCGAGCTTATTTTGCAATTAGACACCTTTAGCGGCATGTCTTGGTTCCTCTTGTGTCAACTGCGTGGAGTATTAGTGTATTATCACTAGTGTTGCGGTATGTATTAGTACCACTCATGTATTAGTATCCGTGTTCCCTTCGTTCGCGGGACCGGACGCAGCGTAACCAAAGTTGGCGACCAAGGAAGAAAAATAATGCCAACCAACCAAAAAAAAGCCCAACCGCGTATTGCATTTGCCCTTGAATTGGTTTAGCGGCGTACTAGAGTCAGATCAATGTTTGGTTGGGCGCGAATACGAGAATGTGGTCGAGCTTAATTAATCATGCATTCATCGACCGGTGATTAGAAAATCGTAACGACTAACGAGCTTAATTATTCATCTTTTTTTCTTTTACCAATCTGCGAGCAAACATGCTATTGGGCGAGTTCCACTAGAGTTTGCGGGCGGGTGGAAAGAGGATGGATGGACAAAGAGGATCGCGATTGGTCAAACCGGCCGACATCCAACGTATTCTTTTCGGGAAGAATTGCAAGAACTAAGAACGCAAACATTTCTTTTTTCCCTTCTTTGGCGAGGAGAAAGACCACAAACATTTCGAACACGACAAAATAAGGCTCATTGCAAATAATACACGAATAATAGAGATAAGAGACACGAATTTTTACGTGAAAAATCCTTCTGAAAAAAAACCATAAGCGCTTGAAAGCAAATCACTATAATGAAGAGAGATTACAATAAAGCGCTTCTTAAGAATTTACTTAGCGTAGCTTTATAGGTAACGAACCACTTGTGGTTCGGACTCATGTGGAAAGTATAGGCTGAATTAAGAATTCATTCATCATCGGTTTTGCAATTATCAACAAAGGCAACGAGAACATCTCCATCAGAACCTTCTTTGGTGACAACAGTAGCTCTAAGTTCATCCTCTTATTGATCCTTCTTGAAATCATTATTTCTCTTCTCCTTGTTCTGCAACTTTCAGCACTTAGATATGTTATGACCATCCTTCTTACAATACTTGCATAACTTTCTGTTCTTGAATTTAGATCTGCCTCTGTATCTGCTTTTGCTTCTACCTCCTAAATTGTCATTTGAACCCTTCTTATATTGTCTGCCACAGACAGACAAACTTTCTGCATGTGTACTTAAACTTTCAACGGGAACCATAAGTTTTATCTTTTCTTTAGCATACAGAGCTTCATAAATTTCACCAAGAGTAAGAGTATCACAGCTATATAGAATAGTACCTCTAAAAGTAGAGTACAAACTAGGCAGAGAGCATAGTAAAATAAGACTCAAATTTTTATTATCATATTTTACCTCTATAGACTCGAGGTCAACAATAACTTTCTTAAAAGCTGTCAGACGGTTCAGCAATGAGGCTCCCTCCGCCATCTTGAGTGAATAAAACAGTCTCGTGTAACAACCTATTACTCCACAGTCAATTCTTAAGCATGTGATATGCTTGTATCATACTTCTTTTTATGATGGTATGCTTATAGCATACTTTTTTTAAATGGTGGCAGTCCAAAGTATTCTACCAAGTTAAATTTTAGTTAAGTGCAACAAATTAATTATAACTAGTCATGATCAAAGCTATACAGTATATGAGTAAATATGATAAAAAGAGCTCTACAACATATTTGATTTCAATGGTTTGGATTTGATAAATTATTTGACAAGCATAATAAATAAAGTTTCTGAAATTTTTAAACAAAAATCTCCCCCTCAAAATAATCTCAGATAATGTAACACACCTAACTCACTTCACAAATAAGTAAAATGGAAAGAATCAAGTGGTTTTATGAGAATATCAGCAATTTGATAATCTAACTGAATCAAGTTTCAAGTTTTTTGGATTGACGGATCATAAGTTACATGTTTTTTCATATTTAAAATAGTGCTAATTTCACTATTCACGGACTAAATATTTCTATAGCTTCGAGAATTTTTGTTTTTTTGGTTTCTTGATCTTCATAACTTCTCATATCTATTGGAATAAAGATTATGAGAATACTTGAAAAAAAATTAAAGGCTCCATTTACCCTTTTTCTGTTGCCATACCGGTCTTATAAAGGACTCTTTGAAAATTTTCTCTCAAGTATCATCAACAACATAGAGTGGAAACAAAAACTTACAAGATCACCAAGGACAAGAGCCAAAGATCGCAAACTCATAGTGGATTTTCTTGCTCCAACTGGTCTAACTGCTAGGCCTCGGTCGGATGCTTGCTTCGCCGGTTGGATCGCTCATGCACCGGTATAACTGCTTGGGCATCGTGCTTGGAGAGTCGATGAAGCTTCTTGTTTTAGTCCTTCCTCCCACGATGTGGGGACCCTGGATTTACCAGGAATCTCTGTACTCACGTAACTGTGTAGGATTTTAGTTGCTCACAATTTGATAAATGGCATACTTATAATTACAATATTATAATATAGTTTTATATAAAGTATGATATAATAGTTAATTATAGTGTTTTAAGGTTTTTAAACTAAATTTACTTATTTTACGGACAAAACTACCGTAGAACGTATAAAAAAATTAAATGTAACTACCAGCCAAACTATATAAAAAATGCATGAATGTGCTTCACAGTTGAACACTGCGACTTGCCATGCACATAATGATTTCTGCAATAAAAAAGAAAAAAGTATCCAAATTCTTTGCATGGATGGGCCATACGACACAAGATCCTGACGGCCGAAAGGCTCTTGGCACGAGGCCGGCCAAACAACTTCGGGTACCCCTTGTGTAACACGAACCAAGAAACGGCGAAACACCTCCAGTTCCAATGTCGATACTCACAAGAGGTTTAGATCGCCATTGCGTCTTGGCGCGGCATTACAAATCCACGACCGACCACACAAGGAGACGACATCCTGTAGCTTGATGATGATTTTCTGGGCCAATCTGGAATGAGCGCATCTTCGATAACAAGCACCAACCAGCCATGGGACTGATTGCCGACCTCTAAGCTGAAGTATTTTCCATTGAGGGCATCTCCAATGGTCCTAACTGTTAGGCCTCAAACATCACACACATCACATTAATCCGCTAACCTTGCACTAGAACACCTAGAGGTTCAATAGATCGGAAGACTTACGGTCGGCAATGAAGACCATTGAGTGAAGACCACGTGCCTGCGTGATGCAGGCGTGAGGGCGAGAGTCTGTGAAGGTCGGAGAGACGTCGGAGTCCGGGTAGTCGCCGGCAATATCTTGCAGTGGCGGCGGTCTTCCCGTTGTTGGCAGCGCGTAGTAGATCAGGTCTCTTTAGGGTATGTGCGGGGTTTTTGGCTCTCACGGGAACGAGCGGCAGGCCACTCGTGAGAGGCCGGAACTCCCTTTTATATTGCGCTGCGCAACAGTGGACCGTAACCAAAGTTGGTTAGGCACCCCCGATCAGGGCGCTTGAAAATGGGCTGAAAAAGTGGAGGACGTGGGTTTCCCCACGTCTCCCTCGTCTCGGCGTTTGGCCTGAGATCAAAAAGTCCAACACTAACTAGTACTAACTAGAAAACTTCCACATCATACACTTAAAAGCTAGTATTCCAATGGACTATCTATAAGAATAGCTATTTGATGCTTACATGCACACAGAGAAAAGGACTATCATTTATAGAAGCTGCCTCGTTTTGTGAGCGAGACTAGCTACGAAAGCGTAGCTAGCTATTTGTATTTTGCATACTCTCCTTCCTCCATATAGGATATATCTTTGATGTGTACATGCAAATAGCTAACTGACTCAGCACCATTGGAGATGCTGCATAGGGTCTTGCTTCAGCTACGAATCCATGATTACTTCCTCCATCTACGATTGCCTCGATAAAGGCCCTGATCGTTTCGGCTTTTTCCGGCTTCAACTTCTAGCTTCAGCTTTTTTTACTATTCACTGCACTATCCACTAACTCAATTACAGTGTTTTTTCAGCCAAAAACCAAAAGCCATCGCTATTTCGATCACCCTCAAAATGTGATCGAGTGATTCTTCTTGTGCAGGAGTTCAGTTGATTCGAGTGGTACACGTACACCGTTGTGTGCATTGTTACGCGTGCCTGTGGAAATGCCAGAACTGTGACAACATTTGTCTTGCCCGTTGGTATCGTTTGGGATCGACCTACCTCTCGACTAGCTTATGCTCGATTGCGCCGCTAGGTCGCTAAAAACGTCGAACACGGTGAATGGACAAGTGATTTAAGGGCGTGTAGAATACAAGGGGGGCTAACTTTTCCATTTCACCGGCGCGTATTTTTCAAGTTTTGCTCTAGTGCTTAGCCCCTATCACCTTAAAACTGGGTCCCACCATATAAATAAAAAACTAAAAAACACAAACTGGGTCCCACCATATAAATAAAAAACTTAAAAAACACAATGAAGCCATCGCTCCACTGAAGGTGCAAACGGAGTGGATAATTTTTGTATGATCGATCGACTGAAGGCTTGTGGAGCAAATATGGAATGGATAGACACTATCCATATCAGACTCCGACTCCAAGAAAAAATATGGAATATGATACGGAATAAGTGATATGTGTCCGTATATATCTGCATGTCAAGTGATATAAAGAAGGCTGTTGTGTTTTCACTTACAAATAAAATAATAGACATGTGGATTATCGCATCTAAATAGATGGAGAATATTAAGTGCTCTTCCTTCGACATCTCGATGATTAGTCTCTCCATGTTCACTCTGATTGCACCTGTACTGTCCAATATCCTACGGAGGGGTGTAAAAGAAGTAGATAGTTTCCGTCCGAAAGCTTGTGGAATAAATACAGAATGAAGAAATAGGTATCTGGTATTATTCGTATCCGACTCTAACTTTAAAAAATAAAATAGAATATAGAATAAATAATATTTATCTATATCCATTCTAATTGCACCCTGACCATCGCTGCTCTCTCTCTCTCCTGCTCTCAGCCAAAGCAACTCTTTTGCTTTGTTTATTTCCTTGGATTCGAGGCATGTATCATGTATGTAGATCGGTTCATGTTTTTTTTCTGCTAGCCCACTCATGCTCCCTCGTACTCCAATGGATAGACTCGGCTCGAACACCTCAAAATATTTCTTGTCTCCTGGTTTTCAAGCATCTGCACATGCCCCAAGATTAGACGCTTAAAATACTACTTATTGTCTTGATGTGTGAGCCAAATATGGTGTGGCTTTGCCTTGTTCAGCAGCCAATACGCCATGCAAGGATTCCGATTACACTAGGTTTAAACACGATTGCTTAACAACAGGACTACAGTATGTTAAACAAGTACAGGGCTTTGAGTCTTATAACAAGGTACAGACACTGACAAACGTGGAACATGGCACATGGATAACACACAAAGTACATAATTTAGATCCTGACCCCACGTGTCATTCCTTTGCTTGTGCACAGGCATGACAGATTGGTTAATTAGGTCTGTTCTTTTGGGCTGTAACTGATGACTTTTGTCTATATTTTTTAAAACGGCGGCAGATGTCGTACACGGTTTTAGGTTCCAAAAGTTATTTGGAGAAGTGGTTTTGAAATGCTACTTTGAGAAACCGTTCTGTTTATTTTTATTTCTGAATAAATCTAAGCAAAAAAAAGTCATGAAAAAACTAAAAAAGCCGGACCAATGTTCTTCGATGCAGCAGGAGACTGGGAGCTAGCTAAGCGAGTGATCTGAGGTGACGTGGTGTAGCATATGTTTTTTGGTGTGCGACTCGGTGACCATGTGGTGTTTGTGGAAATGCGGCAACCATGAACAATGAACAGTGTCAAAGGGTGAATTTACTAGAGACCGCTATCGTACTCACAATCGACTCTGATGGAGAAATTCCGTATACGTGGTTTTGTTTTGCCAGACAATCCCACCATGATGTAAAACGAGATGTTCGGTTCAGTCAAGTTTTATTGAAACAAGTTTCAATTCCTAAATTGATGAAGATGTTATACTATATGACTGGGTTTAGGATTTTTGTGATGATGAATAATTAATAATATTACTTAGTGTTGTTATGTGAGGTGTGTGTGGATTAATATCAGTTAAGTTGGGAAGAACTTGTGCCAGGAAAAATATTCTTTGGTCTTTGCATATGTAGATTGAGCATGGAGACGATTGTGATCGATGACAAGGTGGAAGTTTCGATACGTGACGAGTTGAAAAACTTGGAATTTTGGAAAAATCTGTGTTAGGAAGGGTTTCGGATCTCTTTGTTGTTGGAATTGGATTAGAACTTATGGACTTCGGATAAGACCAGGTTTTGGATCCTATACTATAAATAAAGATAGAGTTGAAGGCTAATCTAGGGTGGCTTTTAAAGATATTAATTTTGTGCTAGGATTTAGAGGTGTCAGATAGGCACTTTATAACCGTAACTATGATTCAGAAATAAAAGATCTATTTGAGAAAAATTCTTGCGGCGCGTTTCTTTTCTTCGTGTAGCAAGCATCATCGTTGCTATATTGCTTTCCTCGATTCATGCGCTATCAAAACTAAGCAGCACTGGCGACGTCACCCTCGATTGTTGAGGCCGTGCATCGCCCGATCGAATTGCGCCGCTGGCGGTCGCTCGCCCATGCCAAGGAGTTCCCGTATGCATCCAAATTTCTAGGTGAGCCACGTGAAGACAACTATTCTATTTTGAGTTGGTTTTTCTAGTGCATTGCTTTTTCTAGTTGGCAGGGAGCAAGCACTTTCTCTCCAAGGATCACGCGGCATGCATTGCTAGGTGCGCCGTGACTTTTGGTGTGGAGAGAGAGATTGATTTGGTTTGATGGTGTGCTGTTACAAAGCATGCATGCGAGATAGTTTAGAGAAACAGGGTGTGGTAGGATGGCTAGTTGAAGGATAGCCTGGCCGTAACTTCTCAGACGTCAGCGTGTTTTTTTTGTCACTGCAATGACAGCAGTAGTCGATCCGCTTCATAGCAGCAGCGCCTTTTCTTGATCCAGAGAGCAGCAGCGCATAGCACAGAAAAACTAGTAACAAGCAATTTTTCGGTGGCGAAATTGGATGAGTTTATTTTGTTTTGCAATATGTTATTTTAGTTTTGTTTGTTCTGGCTTAGATTAGCAGATTAGATGACCAGAAGATAGTAAAGTGTGATAAAAGGCTTTCGCTAGGCATTACAATCATTCACCCCCTCTGATTGTCATCGACGATCCTCTAGAAGGTTTAGCTAAGATCAATTTTTGCAAATCCATCGAGATTCAAATTAAGTATAGTTTGAAGTGATGCTTACAACAGATTTGTCTAACCGCTAGCTTATATGATTTGCTGAAACATCATATGTACATTTTGCGGAGCTGCTGCTGCATTTTGTCTTCTTTACTGAATACTTGCAAGAGGCTATGACATATTCACATGTGGCCATTACTGAAGTGTACTGGTTGGTCAGTTGGTCTCTTTTCACTTGAGTGTACACTGCCTTTAAAATAGCCGGCTGAAGGCTCATGGGTTTGTTTCATATGCATTGTGTTTTTCTATCGCACAGGGTTCACATGTACTATCATCGGCAAAGCAAAATTGACAAGGGCGAAACGTGGGCGTGAAGCTTGAAGGTGTGACGCCCTCGGTTATTATTTTCAGAATATGATATCGAGCAACGGATTAGGATACAGTAAGCTTTATTAAAATTACACAACAGAACAATAACTAAAGACTATTTTATTATAACAGTTAGCCACGTAAGTTTAAGATCTTTAGTACAAATACTATAAACAAAAGAAGATACATACTATTTATATACCTATCTCTCGATAACGAGGTACTATAAGTAGTCTATTCGTCCCAACTGTTAAATAGGGTATCACCTTATCCTAGTTTTCAGCATAATCACTCTATTTGTTCCAAACCGCTTAGAGAAACTAAGTATTTATATTGTCTTCTCTAAGCAGAATCTAGAGGTAAGAACGGACGGGCCTTATTTGCCATGCTGTTGGTATTCTTTGAGATTGGCTTTCTTTGCCGCCAATAGGCTGGCAAAAATGTCCAGGCGGAGTGAAGGGAGAAGTGAATAAAATTAGACTGCTTAAAATACTACTAATTGTCCTGATATGAGAATCAATTATTGTTTGGGTTTGCCTTATTCAGCAGCCAATATGCCCTGCAAGCGTTCCGATTACACTAGGGCCTAAACGCGGCGCTTAACGTAAACAGGATTACTGTATGTTAAACAGTAATTACTGGACTAGAACAAATAACTGTCGTAGATCCAAAGCAATGGGGTGTCTAGGATATCCGAGGTCATCAGGTTTGAACCCGCTCTAAACGGTTTCACCTTCTATTTTTTTTGGCTTTCGGTTTATTTAAACTGGAAGCCACTTGAAACATATCAGTTTTTAATTTTAGCTTTTTAGGATTTTTTTTATTCTTTTGCATTGTTTGTAACGATATAACGTTTTTTTTAATTTATCTATTTTTCTTTATTTTTCTTAAAAAAGTTAACAGTTACTATAGTACAATTTTAGCTAAAAATCACACTCAAAAGCTGAAGCTAAAAGACAGTTGGAGCACCATCCATAAGAGCCTTCAACTTATTCGTATCGCTTGAGTTCGTATTCGCTGGTCCTCGTCTCAAAAAAAAAAAACAACTAGTTGACTCCTGACTGATCTTCCTGCAAGGCTGCAAGAGACCATTGAAGCCATTGCGACCAGAAGATTAATTGATCTTTCTGCTTTTGGTTTCTTGTTGCTTCACACAGCTGTAAACTGTAGTGTTTCACGGATCTGCCACCTAATTATCGTCCCATTCATCGTTGAAGGCTGAATATGTGATCGTTTCTTGCTTTCCACAGTTCAGAGGCGCAGGCTGCAAAGCGAATGGACATGTGTGCTTACAACTTGGCTGTATTGTGGCAGTTTCGTCTTCGACAAACTACTGCAGTATACCGTGAGATCTCAAGGCTCATTTCTGTCCATAGTTTAGAGGCACTCGAGCTTCTATAAGTTATTTCTATCAGCTACTACTATTTATTAGCTACTACTTCTGCATTTTAACATATCGTAACATATTTTGTATTTTGTTATAACATAATTCTATAAATTGCACAGCGATCCAAATGTTATAGTGTCTTTCGTTGTACTATTTTTCTTATAAAATGAATTACTATTTATTAGCTGTTTCTATCAACCACTCCTATCAACTGTTACTATTTATCAATTACTATTATTTATCAGTCACAGCTAAAAATTATCAGTAGAAGTCAATATAAACAAAACCTTATTACGATGTAATGAAGCGACTCTTGCTGGGCAGCAGAGGTCACAGTGTGCATCTTGTGTCCACCCTTTGCGCAGCATTTTTGTCTCCCGCGTTCAGTTCCCTTTTGTTTGAAGCTGTTGTCTGAAGTTTGTGTGTGCAATACGTACGTGCTACAGAACAAAAAAGCAAGAAGGGGAAACTTGTGTGCCATTCTGCGTTTAGAGGTGTTCGTTTTAGCGATGATTTCTGGCTGAAATTTCATTGTAGCTGGCTTTTTTTACTGTAGCTAATTTGGCTTATTAGGCATAATTAAATTAAAAAAATGTAAAAATAGAAAAAAAACATGTTAACCCATCACGAACAATACAAAGGAATACGAAAAAAAGAAAATACAAAAAAGCCCAAAAAATCTAAAAAAAATCAGAAAAAAATGAATTACTGAATAGTGAAAAAAAAAGCTAGAAGTGAAAAAAAAAAAAAAATGAAATGAGCGAGGCGGATGAAAATCTTGTTATATGGTGAGTAACCGACGTACCATCTTATTTCAGGATATCTGATTGTGTTGTGCCGGCTATCCAACATGTCTTCAGAAACTATTTTTCACAATTATTTTGAACTACGTTAGAGTGTGGTTTTGTAACATTATTTTTCCTGATAAGTAGCCATAAGTTACACGCAGATCTGTATTTATTATAAACCTCTAACATTCGATTAAAAATTACATATGTGTTTTTTTACAACTCCAATAACTCTAGTATCTATATCTAATTAATTTACACTGCTATAATTAGGATCCACCAGCTATATAAGTGGTACATACCTATTTTTTACTCTCCAATTAATGTGAGAGTTTTTCTAGCCCGTTAAAGGAAACATGGCCTCTCCTTTTAATAACATTTTAATTTAATTATCGAAATAGATATTTGGGTACATGTTTACCATGTTTGTGATCAATAAGTCATCAGACATGAGCAATAACCAATGGATTCAACTGCGAATAATAGCTTTTACTATCTTTTATGATAAAACTCTTTTTCAAAACGGTAGCAAAGCATGTTCCGTTGAGTTGCAAAGGCCATAGCAACGCCGACAACACCAAACCAGTTCCACCCTACCATCGGCAAACTAAATGAATTAGCCAAGAGGATTGCGCTCATTGTGGCTTCTCATCGCGGCGTTAGGTGCGAAAACAACTGTTGGGCGTTTAGGTGAGCACTTGTTCACTTTTGTCATTTTCTATTTTTCTGTTTTTGAATTTTTGTGTTTTATTTTTTCGTATTCCTTTGTATTGTCCGTTCTAGATTAGCGTGCTATTTTTATTTTACATTTTTAGATTTAATTATACCCAATAAGTCAACTCAACTACAAGAAAAATCAGCTAGCTACAATGAAATTTCAGCAAAATCAAAGCTATCGCTATTCCGAACACCCTAGAAACGAAGGGAAGAAGGTACTAATTGAAAAGAGTAAAAACAGAACGAGCAGGAAATAGAGAGCAAAAGTAGAAACGAAGGGAAGAAGGTACTAATAGAAAAGAGTAAAAACAGAACGAGCAGGAAATAGAGAGCAAAAGTCAGATGGAATGTCTCCTCTTCAATATAACTGTAGCATTTTGAGTAACTGATCTTTCTGCTGTTGGTTTCTTGTTGCTTCACACAACTGTAGACTGTAGTGTTTCACGTTTCTGCCTCCTAATCATCGTCCCATTCATCGTTGAAGGCTGAAAAACAAACCCAACGCCTCGACTTCTATTCGAGAGCGGACCGTTGGGAGCCTTCCAGAGGCGACCCTCGGGGGCGATCTAGGGTTCAGTCCCCGCTGCCGCCGGCCGCCACTCCGGCACCGGCGTCCACCCCTGTCCGCCGCCTTCCCTGCCTTGCCCACCCACTCTCACGCCGCCCTTCCACCGCCGGCCCCTTCTCACCACTCTCGCCGCTCCTCGCGCTCACCCCCATCTAGGAGCTCCATCATCGCCGCCTGCCGGAGGGCCTACCGGTGGTCCTCCGCCCACCTCGCTCTTCACCATCCTTGGCCACCGCACAACCAGCGCCGTCCCCAGCTCCACTTTGCTCTCTGCGCCACAGTTCTGCGTATCGCTGCCCAGCTCCACCCGGCTGCCTAAGCCTCTCCGGCGCCGACGCCCGTCCGCTCCGCCACCTTCAACCCACATTCCTGCCGCTTCTGCACCGACCTTCGCCACTATTCACCGGTTTGCCCTCAATTCTTCAGCTTCTCCACCCCTATCAAACAACTCCCGCAAGCTGTTTGATGAAATGCCCCTACCATTTCTGAAGACTTCTTCTGAGATTGGCATGGGAAGTGGAGAGAAGACAAGTGCACTGAGTCCACTACTAGGCTCTGCCTCTGACGGGTGGAATCAGGTTGACAAGAGAGGTCGGCGTCCTACCATGTAGAACATCTCATGTCATTCTTACCCAGTGGCTAAAGAGCCTCCTTTGCGAGGTAGGTTGAATGGCAAGTGTTTCAATTGCTTCGCCACCGGCCACTGAGTTGTAGAATGTCCAAACCTGTGCTCGCTGTCTTTGGTGTTGAGGCATCGGGCACCTTGCTCGTTGGTGCCCTCATACCCGCTCAGGGTTCTCTGCCATACTTTCCACGATGCATCCATCTATGGCTGCACCTCCGTCATTGACTGCTAGTACTACAAAGCATCGCTCTATGTTGGTCTCCTTTTCTGGCATTCTTGTTTCTGCAATGGAAATTGCTCGTGTGATATGTGATAAGTTCCATGGAAGGAGAACATGTCCAGGTTCTCTCAGATGTTTCAGGAGGTGGTGGTGATCCTTCCATAGAGAACTTGAGGCACTCATCTCCAACACTAACTCATAGTGATCAGGACCTATCAGCTTCGTTGCTTCAGATGATGCCCTCACCGCCTTTCACTTTTGACGGTGCCCTCAACCATGACACTTACAAGAGAGTCCTCAACTTTGCTACATAAAAGTATGCTAGTGTGGAGTCGTCAAGTTTGTTGCGCACGAGTACAACGGAGCCCCAAGATGTTGATGTTGTTGGGGAACCTTCGACCATGCCAAGTATGTTGCCTTTTGAGGTGCTCTCTACTGGACCACCTCCTGGAGAATCATCAACCAAGCTTCCTACACCAATTGATGATACAACCTCGTCTACATTGGAATCGGTGGTGGAACCCTGCTTGTTGAAGAAGGACCTTGCTGGGTCTGTACAGGCTAAAATCATCCCTCATGTTGAGCCACATCCAGAGGTTGTATCTCAAGTTCTCTCATCAAGGTGTTCACCTATTGAATCATCAGACTCAAAGGTGGAAGGTCCAAAGGTTAGGAAATCATCTAAATAGCTTATCCATTGGCGGAATGCTTCCCCGGCTTCCAAAGCAAAAGTTGGGTGTCTTGATACGAATCAGAAGGCACAATATTTGTGGATGAAGAAGTTGGGCATTCTTGGAAAGGATGATGTAGTGGATGAAGATAACATAGACAGATGCATAGAAGCCTTGAGCTGTTCATTCCCACCTAGTGTGATTTTCGCAGCCTTATGTGAACCAAATAAGTTGAAGGGGTAAGCAATAGGTGTGTTCTTGTTGCTGGTGTGGTAGCTTCATGTTCTAGCGAGGTGGGTGATTTAGGTGAGTTGAGGTGAGCAAATTAGGTGCCTCATCATCGGTGCAGCTAAAGTATAGTAGCTTAAGTGGCATGGTTTTGGTGGCTCGTTGTATAAGTTGTAGGTGATGTTGTATTGTTGTTTTAGTGTGTAAGAGGTGGCTTCATTCATCTTGGATCGGTGCTTGTTTTTCTCTCCTCTCTATTAATGAAATGAGGCAGAGCTTTTGCCCCTGTTTCAAAAAAAAAAACTTTGAAGGCTGAATATGTGATTGTTTCTTGCTTTCCACAGTTCAGAGGCGCAGGCTGCAAAGCGAATGGACAAGTCTGCTTACAACTTGGCAGTGCTGTGGCTGTGATATCTTCGACAAACTACTGCAGTATACCGTGAGATCTGAAGGCCATCGTATTTAGGCCCATTTTTGTCCATAGTTCAGAGGCTATTTCGCATCTCTTGCTGGGCCGTAGAGGTCACAATGTGCATCTTGTGTCCACCCTTTGCGCAGCATGCTTGTCTCCACATTCAGTCCCTTTTTGTTCGAAGCTGCTGTCTGAAATTTGTGTGTGCAATACCGAATACGTACGTGCGACAGAACAAAAAAGCAAGGAGAGAAATCTGTATGCCATTCTGCGTTTATATAGATAATCCTTGGCCTCACCAATCAGCTGGGGCATGGGAGAGCATTGTGCTTCTTCCCCATGCCATTGAGTGCCTCCCTTTCTTGCGGGCTCGCTGAGGCTTCACACAACATCTTTAATGCACCGTCTCCCAGTAGACCTCAAGTGCAACACAACCGCGCCATCATCACATCGTGGATGCGCTCACCGAGGATAAGGTCAAGGGGGCCGACTAAAGAGGAGTGAATTGGCACTTTTCAAAACACTCTTTGGCTAAAATTGAGTTATGTGCGGAAGACTAAATCAAATCGATTTCATACAATTGAGGCTTAAATCAACTAGGTTTACCTAAGTGCAACAACATCTTAAGTCTATGTCAAGATTTGCAATTCTAGAATACAAGTAATCAATTCAATTTATATGAATATAAATTGCAAATATGTAAATTGAGCCCAAGAAGTCAAACCACAATTGGCACGGTTTCATTTTACCGTGGTATTCGGAGATTTGTTGGTCTCCTCTAATCCGCATTGTGGTAAGTTCAAGCAATTGGACCAGCTCCACAAATTAAGACGGTCACATCAATTTCCCTAGTGGTAGCTCTTTCTCCCTCCAAGTAGGTAAACTTCAACCTTCACAACACGATTGATAAATAGTGTCGTTTTTATTGTTCCTAGGCTGATTTTACTGTAGCAGTATGATTGCTACTGTTCACTGGTCTAAACATTGTTGTTTATCCGGTCTGACAGGCTAGGCACACCAAGAGTCATTCTTCTCAGTTTTTGCTTGGCTTTTTTATGAGGGGATTGGTCTATGATCTTCATAGCTTCTCATAACTATTGAAGTGAAGTTCAATAAATACTTGGGTGAAAATTTAAAGTCATTATTCACCCTTTCTTATTGCCAAACCGGTGCTACAGTAGTCCACCGAATATATTGCAAGTTCTCGGAATTGAAGCCGCTAGAAAAGCTATTGCACATATACCTTCCTTTCTTATGGCGTTTAGCTTTCCCTTCTTTTCTCTTCTCTTTGTTCCAGAGAAATGAATAGGAGCAATCGTCTGAAATCTGAATCCTCTTCAATTTGGAGGCCGTCAGAAAGTAGTAGCTGACGATGCTCTGCTGCTCTTAACTTAGGCACTATGCTGAGCTGAGCGAGGTCAGCTTGCCTCTTCTCTCAGTAAAAAAAGATTTGATACCCCAAAATGCGCGCTTGGGCGGTATTAATTTACTGCAATATATATAGTTTTGGATATATAAAAATGATATGATTAAACTTATCAATAAAAATAATTTCATGATATGACATTTTCATAACTTTTTTGAATACTTATGGTAATAAAATGTAGTGATCAAAGTAGCATCTTATTGACTTTGAAAATCAAAACGCCACTTTTGTTTCACAAGAGGGAGTGGCTTGGTTACATGGTTTATGTATTCGGTGGGGTTCAAATTGCGATCGGATTGGCAATATCAGAAGGACCGTTCAGCTACAGAATTCAGTTTGACACGCGTTTGGTTGGGAAAACTTGGCCATTTGATTCAGTTTAGCATTTGGTGGGTTTCAAATACATATATAGCCATTTGAACTGCGGTAGGAAAACTAGCTATATCATTCATGCATACGGCCTTTCTTTAACAAAAGTGCGCGAAATATCGATCCGATTTGGTTACATCATGTCTATGATATTTCTTTAATTAAAGTGTGCAGATCTACTTTCTCTAAAGCTGCATGTTCAGCTGAAAGCAAGAATCTAGGAATCACCTTACCTAATTCCTACTCAAGAACGCATCGCAAATTAAAATCTAAATCAACTTATTGCGGAGATAGTTTGTTTCTTCATAATACTGTGACTGTGAAGTAATTAATCAATTCGTATCTACCGTAGTCTAAATGAGAGAACAAATCATATATTATGTAATGACAGGAATCGAAATGACAGTAAGGTAGTGTTGTTGAAAATTTAGCAAGATACATATCGTAACAAACTTTCGTGAATGAGAAAAGACATACTTGTATGCTTTTTAGGTGCATGATCTGCTTTTAAGGCAGTGTGTTGTCTAACTTTTTTTTTGAACAAAAGGTAGTAGCTGTGCCATTCGTTACAAGAAGGAAAGAAATACGGCAACCGTAAATTTTGGAATACACTGGACACAACGGCCCCGAGAGTCCCCAGTCCTGAAACTCCTACTGAAGTGGAGCCGCGAGCTCGGCCTGCACCACGACGATGGCGTGACCTCAACAAAAATTCAAGAGAAAGGGGAGGGAAGGAGAGGGGGACGCAGGCTAGGACTAGGAGGGTCCCTCCGATGGCGCCGGCGGCAATGGGAAGGGGTTGTCAGGAGGGTAAGTGGTCTCTGTTCACAGCGCCTTAGAAATTTCCTTTAAGAAAGTAGCATACACTACCTTACTGTAATGTTGGATAATCTACGGTCACCCTCCGAATTGTCAATCAAATGTTGGATCTAATTTATCTGCCACAAACAGAGTTGCTTCAAGTGAAAACAAATTTTAAAGCACACTGTGGATCTAATTTATCTGCCACAAACAAATTTTAAAGCACACTGTGGATATAATTTATCTGCCACAAACAGAGTTGCTTCAAGTGAAAACAGAAAACCGTGGATATTCTTATTTTTAAATGTCCATAATAATTTGAAAATGATATTAAATATGCCAACAGTGAAAGAGTAGTAAAGGTTGAGAATTGCCAGTATCTTCAAACTCAACATCTTGAATTCCAAAATTTACTTTGAGTTTGATATTTAAAATTAGAACTCTCCATGCTAATTGAGAAAAAGGACTAGAAAGACTTGCAAAACAGAAATCATCTGGTCCTTAATTTGGTTAAACATATTTGGGACAATTGCCAAACATACCACTGACAAAGCCACAATTTGCTAAAATACCATACGGATGTGAAAATGACAAATGGGACTGGTCCATATTTACTACATGTCATTCACACTTAGAAACTTGTCGGTAGTATTTTGGAAAACTGTTCGCTGGTGACAACATATTTACTATCATTAGACAACACCAATTTCATTTAATCATAGAAACTTATCTATACGTTTCAATTAAGTAAAACTAACAGTAGAAAAATGAAATTCACAGTCTTATAATCTTGGAAATTGAATAATGAAAAAATGGATTTACATAGTAATTGACTTTTAACTTAAATAATTGAAAAATAGGATTTTAGTTAAAAATTCAGAAATGCTTTTGAACTGTAATGAATTTACAAAACTCCTTCGGGGGCGTTTACATGAATTGTAATCAAATAATTTTACCTGAGAGTTTTCTTTCTTACAGTTTTTTTTAGGAAATCAAATGGGCTGCAACCTGATGTGAAATTCTCCTTCGATTTGTATAGGCAGTCCCTCACACACACAGAACATGTCCCACCGCAATTCCTTGCTCTCTTTCCTGCAAAGCAGCCAAGCATATGAAGAATTCCTTAGCTAGAGGCACACGTAAAGGATGGTTATCCTTGCGAAGGAAAGGAAAAGGCAAAAGGGAGAGAAGAGGGCGCAGCCTCTGATACTACGCAATTGCAAGTGAGCATTTTCTCTCCATTCCTCTGTTTGTGTGCTCTTGTGCAACAATGGCGGAGCATACACTACCTTACTGTAATGTTGGATAATCTACGGTCACCCTCCGAATTGTCAATCAAATGTTGGATTAGGTGTATCATACTGTGGTTATTATCAAAGCCAAACACATACACTAGCTGCAGTGCCACAGTAATGCCGCACGATTCTACCACAGCCAGCAGATCGAGAGACACACACGAGAGTAAGTAGAGGAGAATTGCATATTTTGAACGAGCTTTTTTCTTTTCTGCGAGCTAGGAAATATTTTGAACGAGCTGGAAGCCAGCGACATCTCTTTGAGTAGGGAGTATTCTAAATAATGGATTGAAGACCTCTTCAAAACCTTCGTAGCCCTACATGAGAACACTGATGAACCATAGGTGAGACCTTTTTGAACTTTTGTTGATCAACTTTGAGGAAAGAATTCAATGCCGTTGACGTGCCCAGACGGATCCTAGTAACATCCTAATGTATACCTTTCCTTGCGTAAGTTGCTTGGTTGAAGATAATCTTAAACATAACCTCAGACCAATTCGTATTGTTTGAGCGAAATCTGACTGGACTCTTCAAGCGGTCAGAAGGACTAACAGTGACCGGATTCGACCAGATTCGGATCATAAAATACAACAATATTGATTTATGCCATGCCTATGGACAACTACTTCGGTTTCTTTCTTTACTAAAGCTCTTTCTTTACTAGTGGAGTACCTCTATGTAAGTGGTACATAAGCATCTTTATACTATAAGAAGCGATTCAATACTCTCTTTAAAAGTGAAAAACATAAATCTTTAATGCATCTTTGTTTTCTATCTTAATGCAAAGTCGCACAAAGATTTTGCGTAATCACTGGAAAGAACAAATTTTAAAGCACACTGTGGATCTAATTTATCTGCCACAAACAGAGTTGCTTCAAGTGAAAACAGAAAACCGTGGATATTCTTATTTTTAAATGTCCATCATTGTTGACCCAGAGAACATTGTCAGCAGATCTAGAGATGGAGAGAGGCAAAAGATCGTCAAGATACTAATTGATCAAGCTAACCCTGCAGATCTCATGGTCCTTCCCATCGTTGGAATGGGTGGGTTGGGCAAGACCACCCTAGCTCAGCTCATTTACAACGACACTAAAGTCTGGAGCATTTCCAACTACAAAGGTGGGTGCGTGTGTCGATGATTTTGACGTTTGTAACCTTGCCAACAAGATTTGCAACAGATTCGATGAGAACGACAATGAGAAGGCATCAAGAAGCTTCGGAAGAACTCAATGGAAAGAGGTACCTCCTTGTATTGGATGACGTCGGAATGAGGATGTTGACAAGTGGGAAAAGCTAAAGGCCCGCTTAAACTTGGTGGTGCGGGTAGCGTTGTATTGACAACTACCCGTCTTGAAGGAGTTGCTCAACTCATGGGTGCGATTAAAGCCCATGACATCACGATTTTGGACAAAAAATTCATAAAGGAGATTATCGAAAGAAGAGCATTTAATTTGAAAGAAGTAGCACTGCTCTGAGCGCTACTTAATATGGTTGATGAGTTTGTGGAGAGATGTGTTGGGTCTCCTTGGCAAATAAAGCACTAGGTTACGTACTATGTACCAAGACAAGCAAGGAGGAATGGGAGGCCGTGCTAAGCAAAGCGGCGCCTCTGGCAAGGACAACGAGATTTTACGTATACTCAAGCTCGATTATGATGACTTGCCGTCACATATGAAGCAGTGCTTTGCATTCTGTGCTGTGTTCCCCAAGGATTACGAGATTGATGTGGAAATGCTTATCCAATTGTGGCTAGCAAATGGATTCATCCCAGAGCAACAAGCAGTTCTAATTGAAAAGGTTGGTGAACAAGTTTTTTATGAGCTGGCCTCAAGGTCATTCTTTCAGGAGTTGAAGCAAGTCCCATTTGGCAAAGACAAAAGCAAGCATGGGTATTGTTCTAGAAATATATGTAAGATCCATGATCTTATGCATGATGTTGCATTGTCTATTATGGAAAAAGAATGTGTTACTCTAAGTGAGAAACCTGTTTCAAGGGACTGGTTACCCAGTACCGCTCGACATTTATTTTTGTCGTGTGATGGGCCAGCAGCCATTCTGAACGATTCTCTGAAGAAAAGATCTCCAGCTATCCAAACGCTGCTATGTAACAAACATGTGTATAATTCATTGCAGCATTTATCAAAATACAGCTCCGTGCGCGCACTACAACTCCGCCACTATGGGAGTGCATTCCTATTGAAACCAAAGCATCTGCATCACCTAAGGTATCTCGACCTCTCGGGAAGCAGTATCAAAGCACTTCCGGAAGATATAAGCATTCTGTATAACCTGCAAACATTGAACCTTTCTGGCTGCGAATATCTTGTTCGACTTCCAAGGCAAATGAAGTATATGACTGCCCTCCGTCACCTCTACACTCATGGGTGTCCAGAGTTGAAGAGCATGCCTCCAGACCTCGAACAACTCACTTCCCTGCAGACACTTACATGTTTTGTAGTAGGTACTAGCTCTGATTGCAGTAATGTTGGACAGCTGCAGCATTTAAACCTTGGTGGTCAACTAGAGCTACTTCAGCTTGAGAATGTGACAGAAGTAGACGCAAAAGCGGCAAACCTCAGAAAAAAGAAGGAACTCAGAGGACTGACATTAACATGGACTTTCAGTCGTGAGGAGGATGATAGGGTGCTCGAGGGTCTCGAACCGCATGATGGACTACAGCTTCTGAGGATACATTCCTATGGAGGCACCACTTTTCCATCGTGGATGGGCATGCTGCGAAACATGGTTGAGATTAGTCTTTTAAAATGTGCTGGGTCCGAGAAGCTTCCGCCACTATGGCAGCTACCGGCTTTACAAGTTCTTTATTTGAAAGGATTGGAAAAATTGCAATGTTTGTGCAGCCGTGTTACATCCCACACCTTTCCAAAACTGAAGGAGCTCACGCTAAGAGATCTGCCGGATTTTGTGAGTTGGTGCGAAATAAATGGAAGGCAAGGACAACAGCTAATATTTCCTCAGCTTGAGAAGTTGCTTATTAAGTACTGTGGAAAGTTGATAGCATTACCGGAAGGGCCATTGCTTGGAGAATCGGATAGTGGAGATTATACTATGGCACACTCAGCATTTCCAATATTGAAGGTACTTGAATTGGAAGAGTTGGAGAGCTTTCAGAGATGGGGGGCAGTCAAAGGAACTCAAGAACAACAGATAATAATGTTTCCTCAGCTTGAGAAACTATCAATTTGGGATTGCCCACAGCTGAGAGCATTACCAGAAGGACCATTGCTTGGAGAATCGTATAGTGGAGATTATACTACTGCATTTCCAGAATTAAAGGAACTCGAATTATACGATTTAAGGAGCTTCAAGAGCTGGGTTTTGATGGAAGGAACAGATGGTCAACAGCCAGCATTCCCTAACCTTGAGACTGTTCATATTTACAAATGCCCAGAGTTGACAATTCTACCCGAAGCACCAAAGGTCGGTGCATTACACATTACAGAAGGCAACGAACAGATATACGTATGGGTAGCTAGATATATGACTTCATTGACCAATCTGAGATCAACATCGCTGGCTGAGCATAGTTTGATTGAGACTGTTTATATTGAGAACGGCAAGGAGAAATGGAACCACAAATCCCCTCTGACAGTTATGGCGTTACGTGGCTGCAACTTGTTCTTCTGCCCAGGTGTACAGGCGCTATGGACATGTTTTGTACACCTTCAACATTTGGAAATCCGTAGCTGCGATGCGCTCGTGCACTGGCCAGAGAAAGAGTTCCAAAGCTTGGAGTCCTTGAGGACATTAAGGATTTATGGATGCAACTGTCTGACCGGTTGCGCGACACAAGCTCCTGAGCCATCAACACCAGAAAGGAGTAAACTCCTGCCACGTCTCGAGTCTCTAGAGATTAGGTTTTGTAAAACTTTGGTGGAGGTGTTCGATGTCCCGGCATCTATCAAGAAAATGACTATTGGGCATTGCCCTAAGGTTGAGTCCATATTCGGGAAGCAGCAGGGCAAATCAGCATCAATTCAAGGGTCTTGTGGTGACGTCACTGCCTCCACAGCTGTATCAGCCGGGGATCACTTCCTTCCACGCCTAGAAACTCTACGGTTAGGATATTGTGATAGCTTGTCAGGGGTTCTCAATCTTCCTCCGTCCCTCCAAAGCCTATGGTTTGATAGCTGCGATAATGTTCAGTCCCTATCAGGCCAGCTGGATGCACTCCAAACCCTTGACATCACTAACTGCAGTAGGCTGAAATCACTGAAATCTCGCTCGGGACAGCTCCCATCGTTGGAACGCCTCGAGCTTGGGAGCTGCGATACCCTGGCATCCCTACCGGATGGGCCGCAAGCATACTCATCTCTCCGAAGCCTTGATATTTATGGTTGTCCTGCTATTAAAGCGCTCCCTAGATGCCTGCAGCAACGACTGGGCGACCTCGAGTGGAAACGTCTAGACGGCCTTTATGAAGGTACGACCCTCCGATTTCTCACTCTGCTCACGTTTCAGCAACAAATTCAAGCATCAATCTTCCGTTACAATTCTGCTGTTTGGAGATATACTCGACCCGGAGTACTTTAGGGATTTAATTAGTTCGCACTCGGAATATATGTTTTGAAATTGATCATTTATCAAGTTAGAAATTTGTATGTGACAGTAGACGGTGATGATTTTTTTGTGTAACAGCCAACATGTGTTACACTTGTGCACTTACTAACTAGTATTAAATGAAGTGGTTAGATAGATATAATTGCATCATTAGTATAATTTTTCATTTCTTTAGTGCTTTTGTACTATAATTTTTTCATGATACATTAATTTGTACAGACTTCTGACATCATTTGTGATCAGGGCCTAGGCTATTGAAACCAAAGACGTGGAAATATGCCATCCGTAGAAATTAGTGAGCTATCAATAGCTCGATGGAGTTACCGAGGAAAGTTATCAAGCAGGTTTGTATGATCAATACTGTGTGGATCCTTCAATTTTTACGGGGATAAGCTAGTTAATATTTTTTTTTCAAGTTGATGCTTCATGTTCTAATTATATATCCGGTCTATTGAAATAAGTTGCTTGCCATCTTTAAGGCCAAACCACAATACCTCTAACACTATTTGCCATGTTTTGCAGAACTGTTCCCACACATATACATGGAGAAGAACTCACTTTGAGTAAACCATTCCCTTGCAAAACTCGCCATCCAGAAGAGAATACCCATATAAAGATTTTGCCTCATTGAATTGCAAGATTTAATAATCGAAAAGCTTAGAATACCTAAATTTGGATTACCTCCTCGAATAGATGAATACTCTTTCAATGTAATACGTTCCAGGGTGCAAAGTCAACGAAGCTTGTCCAGCTGAAATATCTTTTTTAAGTACTTGTATTCTTCCACTTTAGATACATCATCATTTTTTTGTTTAATGTAATGTAAAAGTGTATCATGATTGTTATCTGCCAACGATTTGACTTTTATCGTCGTCAGCCGCCATTTTCAACCGTGCCCTTCTATTGGCAAATTTTTCATTTTTTACATTAAGTAGAAGGCCGAGTACTCATGTTTGTAAGCTATTTAGTTTCGTGAGTTTTATTTAGTTTTAGTGTGCAACAGTAACTTGATGGCATATACTTCGGGAAAAAAATGATGGCAAATAGTGAGTGGTCTAATGTTGGTCACCTCAGGCCCTCACTACCATTGATGTACACTACATATGCACTTTTCAATGGCTCAGGCCTCAAAGGCGAAAGCATTAAAATTCCTTATCACAGTATTGTAGCTTACGTATCACAGCACTAGAAGTTAAAACCTACCTGCTGAAGGCTACAACCAGCTACGCAAAGAGCAGAGAAGAATAAACAAAACTACCAGCCGAACCATATAAAAATTAAATGTGCTTCACAGTTGAAAACAAAACTACCAGCCGAACCATATAAAAAAATGGATGAATGTGCTTCACAATGGAACATTGCGAATTGCCATGCATACAATGATTTCTGCAATAAAAAAGACAAAAGCATCAAAATTCTCTGATGGATGGCCATACAACACAAGATGGTGAAATTTCTTTGATTTATGTTGTAATCTTAGTGTTTGTAACAGTAATTTGGTGCATAAGAGAGATTAATTGATCACCAGGTCTGAGTGTTCTTGCCTCTCTTGTTTTTCTCTTAAGTATTGGCTAGATTCATGCTAGATTTTGCACTCCAATTTAGAAAAAGAGTCTCAAGAAGCAATCACGTATACACTCCAATCAATGTTCCTTCTGCAAACATTTAATCGCGGTCATAAATTGAAGCAGAAGACGGGAAATGTCCATATTCCTTATGTGTGGAAAATTAGCGGTCATGAATCCGAAGCATGTTACCTTGAGCCCATTGTACTTATTCATCAACTTCCTTTCACGAATTTTAGATGATCAAGAAAATGAAAGTAAGCTTTAGATTTGCAGATAGACAGAGAGAGGAGGGGTGGGATTGGGGAATAAAATATGGTCATTTTCCAGTCTATGCTGCTTCCCTCGCTTTCTTAATATGTTCACGCAGAATTTGTAAGCTTAGGACATATAGTTCGCACTCGAAATACATGTTTTAAAATGGATCATTTATCAAGTTAGAAAATTATATGTGACAGTAGACGGTGATGATTTTTTTTGTGTAACATCCAACATGTGTTACACTTGTGCACTTACTATTGAGTATTAAATGAGTGGTTCGATAGATATAATAGCATCAGTGGGAAAAATGGAACAAATATTCTTTTTACCTAAAATCTTCATTTTCAATGCTTTTGTTGCGTAAATTTTTCATGATACATTAATTTGTACAGTTATGTTCCGAGTCTTCTGACATCATTTGTGATCAGGTCCTAGGCTATTGAAACCAAAGACATGGAAATATGCCATCCGTAGAGATTAGTGAGCTAGCATAGCTCGATGGGAAAGCTGAGGAAGGTTATTAAATAGGTTTGTAATATCAACAGTCTCTGGATCCTTCAACTTTTACAAGCTAGTAGAATCATTTTTACAAGGATAAGCTAGTAGAATTTATTTAAGTTGATGCTTCTTGTTCTAATCACATATCCAGTCTATTGAAAGTAGTTACTTGCCATCTTTAGGGCCAAATCACAATGCTTCTAACATTATTTGCAATGTTTATGTTTAGGGCCAAAGCTAACGTACCCAAGGTCTTGGAAATATGGTATCTATAAAGATTGTTGAGCCTACATCACCGAAGCCCATAAAAATTGTTGTTAAAGGTAGGATTAATTCTTTAACTAAACCCCTTAGATTTAGTTTGGTAAACTTAATTCTTTCCCTAAACCCCTCAAATTTAGTTTGGTAAACTTACTTGATCCATCACTATTTTTAATTTTGTGATTTTTTCCTAGTATTAACTGTTTGTGGCTTCTTTTCAGAATTATTCCCACACATACAGATGGAGAACAGCTACCCTTGCAAAACTCGCCATCCTGAAGGGAATGCCCGTATAAAGATTTTTGCACCATTGAATTGCAAGATTGATAATAAAAAAAATCGTAATATACCTAAATATGAATTACCTCTTCAAAATAGATGGATACTCTCTCAATGTAATATGTTTCAGGATGCAAATTCAATTAGGCTTGTCCAGCTGAAATCTTGTTATGCGAAACAAGTGTATGCCCAAAAAAGAAATCTTGTTTGAGTAAGTACTTGTATTCTTCCACTATTTACTTATAGTCGTGCCAAGAATTTGTGACGCTTCATGTACACCATGATATTTCTTGTTTCAAATAATGTAAAAGCTTGTATCATGATTGATATCTGCCTATGATTGAGAAAACAGTTGTAACTTAGGTTTGACATCTGACTTTTATCTTCTTCAGCAATCATTTTCAACTGTACCCTTCTCGTGACACAATTTTCTTAAATACTTTTTTAGATTATTAAGTAGAAGAAGGTCGAGTACACATGTTTTTAAGATATTTAGTTTCGTGAGTTAAATTTAGTTTTAATGTGCAGCAGTAACTTATGGCAATATCCTTCGGGGAAAAATTTGATGACAAATAGTGGAGTGTTCATGGTATAATGTTGGTGCACTCAGGTCCTCACTATTGATGAATCTACACTACAAATGCAATTTTCAAAGGCTCAAAGGCCAAAGTCTGATCGTCTGTAGCAATGTACACCTTTTACTAAACTAAAAACTATGTAAAATTTTCCCAACAACATGATTATTAGATTAGAGGGACAATCTTATTCGGTTCTCCATAAACACAAAAACAACGGATACCACTGAACGCCAGAACCTTTGCCTGAATTTCTTTTAGTACACCATACCCGAATATATCACCCAGAAACCAAATCATTTCAGAACACACGAAAGGAAACCAGACAGTACAGAAACAAGATCTTATTTAGAGTAATCCAGTGGCTTGATCATAACATGAAGGAAGCAAATGATGATGATGATGTTGAGCAAGGGAAAATATAAGACTGTTATAATTATTGGCAAAGCTGTCTAATTCTTTGTACTAAAGCTGTGCTCACATGCAAAAGTAAAATTATGGTACATAGATCATCAACCACATATCAGAGATAAGTTCAAGCTATAGCCACATTTATAAAATTCATCTCAATGCAAAGTCAATAAAAAAGACTGTCTGAAACTCCGAATAACTAACCAGCATTAACTAAAAGCATGGCATCAGCAACCACATACTCCAAAGCACACCAACTTGAAAACTTGAAAAAGAATCCATGTTATGTAACATGGTATGTTCAACTGGAATATGTATGCAAATGCTACAAAAAAAATCCTCACCTTGGCATCCTTGTCCCTGATGGATTGAAGGCGGAAACGACCCTTGATGTCATAGAGAAGCCTGCAGTTCTTACCAGTCTCGGGAATGCAAATGACATCTGCCAAATAGAGAACATAAGTACGTAAGGTATGATAAATTGAGAAATACATCCCTGACAAACCAGACCATGGTTGTCAAGGCGTCGCCTAGGCATCCAGTCGGCCCGGAGCGGACGCCGTGGAGGCTCGCCTCGCCTTGGCTAGCTAGGCGGGCGCCCAGGGAGACACGGCGTCCACGGCGGAGACAAAGCGGCGCGGCGTCGGTGGCGGGCGCATGGCGTGTGGTCGCGTGAGCAGCGAGCATAAGAGGTCTCGCCGCGCGCGCCGGATCCACCGTTGCCGCTGCGGATCGCCGTTGCGCCGCCGGATCCGCTGTCTCCTCCGCCGGATCGCGGTCTCCTCCGTCAGATCCGCGGTCTCCTCCGTCGGATCCGCGGTCTCCTCCGCGGATCCGCGTCTCTCGCCGGATCGCCGTCTCCCCCGGATCCGCCGTCGCCTCCGTCGGATCCGCCGTTGCCTCCGCGGATCCGCGGTCTCTCTGCGTCGCCGGCCGGTTCTCCGCGCCTCCTCCGTTTGCCGCTGCTGCCGGAAGCGATGGAGAGCGGCGGCGGGAAGAAAGGCGGCCGCCGGCGGCGGCCTCGGCCTCGCCGATCGGGGGAGGCGAGATGGGGAAGGGAGGAGAGGAGGAGATGAGGCGGCCGGCGAATCGCGAAGAAAGCCGAGCCAGTGTGGGGGTAATAAGAGTGAGTGACCAGCAGAAAGCGGCGGCGAGGGGTAATAAGAGTGATTTTGACTTTTTGCGAGTGAGCCCTCTCAAATTTTGAAATTACAATATGGTCCTTTTTATATGCATTTCTTCTGAATAGGCTCTTTTCTATATGTATTTCTTAGCTCGCCTAGCAACGCCTAGAGGACGACTAGGCGCCCGCCTGGACGACTAGGCGTCCAGGCGCTCCTTAGGCGCCGTGGTCGCCGAGGTCGCCGTGACAACCATGAACCAGACTAAATCAGGAACTGCTTGATAAGGAAAGAAACAAGCATGCTTACCCATGAAAACCAGCAGGGTAGGTCTTGTCAGTCCTGACCTTCCCATCGACCAACACATGGCACTGCATTAGGATGGAGATCACCTCACTCTCACAACACCCCTCTCCACTTAACGGTTCTACCCTCTGTCTGCTGCAGCAGCAAATGCTTAATTTTTTGTATCTTTAAGATTACTAATCCTTTTTACAAAGAATGATATATTTCTAGATTCCTCACTTAAATACCTTCACTTTTCATGTAGAATACATATTTTTATCTTGTCATTAGCAAGGTGCTACCTAATGCGCCAAACAAAGGACGTTCTCTGTTCTGACATTCTGGGTAGCCAGCTTCTAATGCATCCCCAGAACAGAGCAAGGCTCTAAAAATTCTGATTCTTTTACAGTAGTTAGATTACTGAATTCCCTACACTTTTCTCAATTATGACCAAAAATATAAAAATCATCTACTATCTCTAATTCACACCTGAACAGCAATCTGCCCCTGTCTGTACCCCTAACAGACAACGGAGTTCCCGACCCTGTTACGCCCAAATCCCACAGCCAAAAATTCTGAAACAAATACAGTAGATGAGCCTCATTGTCCTTTACAGTTTTATTTTTGGGTAGACCATAGGAAAAATCGTTTTGGGGGTCTAAACAGCGCTGTAGGATTGGAAATGGCAACAGAGTGGGGGTGAATGGTGCTTTTTAAAAATTTGCCCCCGAGCATCCACTCGATTTTCCTCTCCGATAGTTATAGAAGCTATGAAGTAAGATTCATGCTTATTGGAAGCCAAAGGCAAACTTTCAATTGATCAAGGAAGGACTGAATAAAACCTGGCTGTCTGAAAACAAGAAACTACAGATAGCATATAACTGGTCTAGCAAAAGCTATTGACTGAGAGTAGACTGAATCAAGAACCAGAGAATTCTGAACCATACAAACTGATTTCTAAAAGCTGCACCTACCCAAAAGCTAAAAGTTTCAAAGATAAATCTCACAACCTAACAGACTGCAGAAGACAGCAAGTAAGAAGGTTACTAGCTGCACTGCTCAAACTCATGGTCCAAGATTTCAATCAAGTAATAAAGGGAAAACAACAGGGAAATTAACTGTGATGTGCAGTACTCATTGAATGATTCCCTGTGCACTCGGTTTGCAAAAGAAAGCATGGACTGTTGCTGGCCGAACCAAAACAGCAGCAGGTGAGGCTAAATGGAGTAGTTGCAAACTGAGTGATTGAAATAGCCAGGCTGACTGCACAACAACAGTAAATACCGACAATGAACAGGGCAGTGCATTCTCTGCTGCAAACCGAACCAAAACTTAAATACTGCAGTATCACTGCTGACTTCACACATGGATTGCTGTTGGATACTCTGCTGGCCGAAACATTTCTGGTTTCCTGTGTAGTCGGGTAGTAAAGAAGGTGCAGATTAGCAGTTAAATTTAATTCAGAAAACACATACTGCAAAGGACACTTGCTGCTGTACACTGAACTGAGAAGGGACTGAAAACAACCCGAAACTTCAGAGAAGACTGACTACAGACGACTGAAAATAACAAGCTGACACCAAAGTTGCAGTAAACAAAGTTGACAACTGAAAAACAGTGAAATTGAAGAGAGATTGCTTGAAGTTTTTAGGACAAACTTTCTGGACTTTAAGCTCAAAAGCAACAAGGACTCACAAAGCAACATAACTTAACCAGAGAGCAAGAAATTTAGAATTAGGCAAAAAAAAAAAAAACTGAAACTTCAATTGAGAAGGGAAAAGATTTTCATTATGCCCATTTTCTTGGTTCTTTGCTCAATCACTTTTAAGGATAGGAGGGAGATGATCTCAGAGATATAAACCACATCCTACAAAGAGATTTGTATCTTGGAAATTCAAGAGTGAAAAGTTCCCTGCCATCAAACCCTAACAAAGCAAGAACAGAGGAAGAACTGCCATAAAATCTCAAACACAAGAAAAATGGAGCCTCGGAATCTCAGCCAAGATGCTTCTCAAATTGATACTAGGAGAGGAATGATTACATGGTGAATTTTACATTCAGTTCACCCATTCCTCACATATTGAGATTACAAAACCAAAATCCAAAAATCACACACAAGGAGCATCAAGAACACACACAGACTGCTCCCAGTTCTACTCCTGCTCACACAAACCACTCACACAGACCTCCCTTCCTTTTTCTTCTTGTCCAGTCCGAACAACACCTCACATACTTCCCTCTAACCGAAAACAGCAAGAACAAATACTGCACTTCCCCCTTGCTCACAGACCAACCACACACACAAAATGCTACTAGAGCTCCCTAACTGCTACAACCCTCTCAAGCTTTCTCCAGATTTCACTCCTTAGACTCTTGCATACACTTCCACTATACACACGAGACTCCAACTATCACCCCATCCAAGCACACATACACACCAGAGGGCATGCACAGCCAAAAAGGCTCCACTTCTCCTTTCCTGCACAGCCACCCCCAAGCGCACGCAGCCACCTTGGGAAGGTCCTCCTTTTCTCCTGCGCCACACTCTCTCCTCTGCTACTCTCTGCTGTCAACGAGGAGAGCAAGTAAAATCCCCCTTTTTCAGCTACTATACAGATCACACGACCTCTTTTTCCTCCCAGGCCGAAAGTAGCATTAAATGCTGGTTTTTCAGACTGGTCCAAAAGGAAAGAGCACCAGCAGCTACAACCTCTTCTTGCTGTCCAACCGACATGCCCGAGACCTCTGATGTGGAGGGAATAGTCGATTCTTCATTGTTGGAATTAAAGGTTGAGCAATCATCTCCCGACATCCATTCTTGTATGCAATCACCATCGGTTGAGGTGGACATTTCATAATTATCTTGAAGATGTGTCCACATATCATGAGCGCTCTCAAGATTGCATATTTTGTTAAATATCTCTACACTCAAAGCACTAAATAAAGCGTTAATTGTTTGAGCGTTAAGATGTAAACATTTCTCTTTCTCAATTGTTGGAGCAAGAGAATTCAATAGAGGAGAAAAGCCCACATTTACAATTCGCCAAATTTTAGGGCTCATGGCTTTAAAATAACATATCATGCGAATTTTTCAATTATCATAATTCATGCCATCAAATAAAGGTGTTTCACCTAGATGCACTATATTACTAGTCGACATCCTTTAACTCTCTAGGCAGTAAAACATAATAAATGAGAGACCAAGATCTGATACCACTTGTAAGATCAAGGATAACCGACTAGAGGGGATGAATAGACGATTTTAAAATTCTTTAGCTAAAACAAAGTTTATAATGAGAAGTGTAAATTAATTCTGTTTAGCACAAATAAAACCTAAATCAACTAGGTTCACCTAAGTGCACCAATAACCTAAATCTATGTCAAAACTTTGTAATAGAGTGAGAAGCAATCAATTTAATTATATGAATATAAATTGCTTGAATGTAAATTAAGTACAAGAGAATAAACCACAATTGACACACGATGTTTTATCATGCTGTTCGGAAACTTGCCGGTTTCCCCTAATCCACGTTGAGATAAGCCCAAACTAATTAGACCGGCTCCATAAATTAAGCCTAACTATCTCAATACACTACGGTTGCTCTTCCTCAACTCTAGAGATGGCGAGCACCACACCACTCACAATCCACTAGGCTTTCTCACAAACTTCTTGAGAAGATCACTGGACCACCACACCTCTGAAGTCGTCTAGGAGTCGGCAGACTCCAAGAGTAACAAGTCGGAGACCCTCACTTGAACAAATCAAGTATCTCAGCTCAATGGACACAAAAGTCCACAACCAAACGCAACACAAGCACAAGGTTGTCTCTCCAAAGCACCTTAAGCGCAACACATGCACATATGAAGGAGAACACTTGTTCTTAGCTCAAAGGGAGGAAGAATAGCACCAAAAACCTTATCCCAATAGCCCTTGGGAGGTATTTGTACAATTCACCTAAAAACTAGCCGTTGGAACAAGTAGAAGCCAAGAATCAGTCCGGAGGCTGGTAGTACGGCAGTGCAAACTGCGGTAGTACCGCGGTCCCTCCAATGGCTTAAAAACTAGCCGTTAGAGCAAGCTACCAATCAGACCGCCCACACGGGGGTGATGAACCACGGTCGATCGGACGCAAGGGTACGATCGGCCGCTACAAGAAAGCGCCCTCTAGAAAAAACATATCGCGAGAAAAAGCAATCTGCGGGCGTCGAACCGCCATGTATAGGCTGGTTAGACCTGTCTGGCCGGTCAGACCACCACAAATAGGCCGATCTGACCGCCCCTTTTAGGGCTAGCTAAAGACAAGTCAAGGCAATGCAAATTTCTTACGAGTTTTGCACAATAGCTTTGCAAAGTATAAGGATATGCATTCAAAGTCAACATGTGATTCTTCAACATGTTATAGAACACATCCATGGACCTTGAGAATCACATCTCAAGGGATGACATTATGGACTTAAACCAAATTCAAATTTTCCTTTTCGAACTTAAGTCACATGTAACGACGGTATTTGCATGAGCTACAATCATTTGGGAGACACATCCCAAATATTAGCATTATGCCTCAAGGAGGGGAAGAACATGGACTTCAATTATGTTGCAAAACACATTCGCAAACATCTAGTCACATGTTGCAAAAAACATACACATAAGCTACAACCATTTTCAAAACACATTCGAAAATATTAGCGTCATGCCACGGAGAGAGCTAGAGCAATTAAATGAGCTATCAACACATGATACGTTCAAACTACTAGTCACGGCCCCTCTTTATAATACGACATCCTATACTAGCAACCCGGTCTTCTAACCAAATACCAAAATCGATAAAAGACTAAGAACACATCCTTAACCCTAGCTAGCCATACCTTTGCCTTGCGCATTCACTTGAAGCTTGATAACATATATCTCAACTTCAAGCTTAGATCTTTGACTTTACTCATCAACACATGAAGTCTTTGCTTTACTTGAGGATGCTCTACTGTATGAACCATCTCAAGTCATCCATCATCGTGAGACATATCATATTCATTCATCTCAATGAAACTATTAGTCCCACAATTTGATTGTCATTAATTACCAAAAATATGTCATTAACTCATAATGACGGGTCTAGATCCTTTAGTGTGGTGGCAGAGCCGAGGGGGAAAGTGCATCATGAGCACAATGGTGTCGTAGGTGTGACAAGGGCCATATCAGAGCTCGATTAGGCTTACTGGCGAAGACAAGTCCATGGCATAGACTGAGCACGCAGTAGAGAGGTGATGCGAGCTGTACTAAAGCTTCACTGAGTGTGGCAAAGAAACTAAGGCCATATTGCAGGCCGAGCACAATGATGGAGACGTGTTGCAAGCTGGAGTGGAGCTCGGCCAAGTGCCCTAACAGAGTTGATGATATGGTGTAGCTCAAGTCCGTCCGCGACGGTGGCTCGATATGATAGTAATATGATCATTTTTATCCGTTGCAATGCACGAGCATTCGTCTAGCATATATAAATAAATATATATATTTGCACCCACACATGAAAATATTTGCACACATACACATGTATTTACATAAACATGCATACACAATATCTAGCCGATAACAACTAATTAATCATGACACTAAATTGGTAACCTAACAAATTCTCACAACAACAAAAATAGTGATAAGCAACAAGTACACAAAAAATAAAAATTAATGCGCTAATCGATGTTAAATAGAGGTAAGATTTGCCATTTAACAACACAAATGTAGTGTAGTTTATTTGTTCTCGTAAATTAAATCGTAGCCTACGTATTAAATACAGGAGACAGACCAGGTCCACGGGAAGGACTTCACCTGAACGCACCTGAAATCGAGAACTGCTACCAAATCCTATGCAAGCACACCTTTGATTATTTTGAGTAGAATAAATTCATGTAAAAATTATTTTGTACTAGATTAATATCATCCGCTACATAAATGAGTTTTGAAAAAAATCATGTGATTGATGTGATTAATGATGAGTATGGAAAGCTGGGCAATTGATGAAGCAACTGCCCTACATATAAATAACAGGGTAGAAGGTATGTTGGAAAGGAAAGATAGTGGCAGGTGTGGGGCCCTCTATGTATGGATATTATATATGGATAAACCAACTCTTACTCGTATAGTGAGCCATATTTATCATATCAACTATAGTCTCGTCAAAGATGGGCATAGCTCAATTACCTTATTAAGTTACTATACACTACACATGGGTAAAAAGTATATGATTGTGGGGTTGAGTAAGGCTAGAGTTAGAGAAACCTATGCGTCTATAAGTAGCGCAGTAGAGTGTTGGGTGAAGGTGAATCCGACCTTACCAACGACTAGTTCATAGTCAGGTAGGTGTCGGGTGAGGGTAAGAAACCGCCTCAAACCAATAACTATGAATAGCCAAGTGGGTGTGCAGTATATGACAATAGGGGAAACAACTTTGTACTCTAATTTGGCCATCGTATATAAGGAAATGTGAAGAAAACGATTGCAATTAAAGTTAGAGTAGCTATGGATAAAGTGATACCAACTTGCACAGTGTTTAAAGCGTGATTCATGGTTTTCCCATAGACTGGAGGCTACAAGAGCCTATCGGTGGCCTTGTCTCTGAATACAAGTGATAGTAAATTTATAAACTTTAATTGAAATTTTTTACCACATAAAAACCTACTTTTGAAATGATGACATGAGATAGAATTGTTTGGCTGATGAATTGTTGGCATGGAAATTGCATTTTGCTATTAACGCTTGTTGAGTACTTTCGGACTCACTCTCACTAGTGACCTTCCTTATTTAGAGCTAAGAGCTTGTTCTTTTTGACTGCGGCTTTTGGCTTTTGACTGAAATTTTTGAATTTTAGCTGTTTGCGATAGAGATTACTGGGAAAGAGATACTTGCTTGCGATTTTGGATGGTACAGATGTTGGGCTTTTAACGTGTACTATAATTAACTTGTATACTCCATCTTAAAAAAAATACCCCGTTTGAAAGTTAGGTACTGTAGCAAAAGCCAAAAGCCATTTTGAGAAGCTGAAAAGAACATGCCCTAAGTCAGTTCGAGGATTTACTCGGTTCTGGCGAAGTCTATGTGGAGGACAACAACTATGCCAAATGGAGTGCAGTGGATCTGGAGTATGACGCGTACGAGACGGATGACTGTATGAGGTTGGAATGAGTAGGCAATGGCTGGTAGCCGTTTACGTGAACCCGAGTATACTAGTGTATCGCTATCTCCTAGTAACTATTTATATAAATAAAAAATAATTGGTGAAATTTAAAGCTTCTACTTGGTTTTAAGGGTAAGAAAATCCCATAATAATTATAAAAAAATCATATAGATTCTGATATTGATCGAAAGATAAAGAGAAGGATCTCCACCACATATTTTGGTGGGACCAAATTATAATGATATGGATTAATCATATATAGATATTAGAGTTATACAATAATATGATTTTATTTCAATTATATGAAGTATAGTTGTATATCAAAGACAACTGTATTGTAATATCTAGCCATACAACTGCATGGGTAAATTTGCTAGTTTGTATAATTATTAGTTGGCGCCACTTGTATTTTCTAAATGTTGTAATATACTTGTATTTTCTAAGTGTTGTAATATTTGGGCAGTCCGGTGCAACCTTATCAAAGATTGTAGCCCTATGTGACATCGGTATTATAATAATATTATACTATTTCTAGTAATTTTTTGCTTGTGGCTTATTATTCGATAAAACAGAAATATTTTATTTTGTCGGGTAGTAGACTAATACTATTACCTAAGACAGTGATTGTAGGTCCATGGCAAAGGTTCTGTATTCTGTTTGCTTAATAGCGGTTGGATTTGGTTGGGCGCTAATACAGGAATGTAGTCGAGCTTAATTAGGGGGTGTTTAGAATGATGTTGGTTTATAATTTTTTATTATAGTTGGCTTTTTTTACTGTAGCTGAGTTAACTTATTTGACATAATTAAATTTAAAAAATTTAAAAATAGAAAAAATAGGTTAATCCATTATGGACAATACAAAGGAATATAGAAAAAAAAGACAAAAAAACCTAAAAAATAAAAAATTAGAAAAAGTTAAAATTAATGAATAGTAAAACCGTGCCGTTAGGTGCAAGTCCACCGTGCTGCAGTGTTGACATCAACGACGCCTCGGCGAATCCAAGTAGTGGCTGCAGTTTACAGCGGCGAGTGATGGACAGAAGAGGATCGCGATTGGTCAAACCGGCCAGCATCCAACGTATTCTTTTCGGGAAGAATAGCAAGAACGCAAACATTTCTCTCTCTTTCCCCCCTTCTTTTGCGAGGAGAAAGACCGCAAACACTTCCGAACATGACAAATTATTAATTCTCCAGAGCTTGTGTCCGAATTGAATACAGCTCGGCTCCATTTGCAGCCGTACGTTGGGTTGGGTACACGGATTGCGTCGCGCAGACCGAACCGGGCGCGCCCGAACGGACGGACGGCACGGGACGCGCAGGACGCGTGTGTGCAGCAGTTCAACTACGCCGCGCGTGGTTCCATATCACATTTCCACCTTCCTTCCCTCCCCTTCCCCCCTCCCTTCCCTTGTATAAACCCAAGCACAGACGAGGCCACAACCAACTCGGCCTTCGCCATGGCGAGAACCATCCCTCCCCTTGTGGTCGCCGCCTCCGCCCTCCTCCTCGTCCTCCTCGCGCTGGCCCGCGGCGCCGCGGCGGGAGGCGCGGTGGAGGTGCCGCTAAGCTGGGAGCTGGGGGTTGGCGAGGAGGCGGGCGGGTTCGTGTTCGGCGGCGACGGCGACGCGGTGGTGCGGCGGGTGCTGCAGGGCATGGGCTACATCAGCTACGGCGCGTTGCGGAGGGACTCCGTGCCCTGCTCCGTGCGGGGGGCTTCCTACTACAACTGCCGCCCCGGCGCGCAGGGCAACCCCTACTCCCGCGGATGCTCCGCCATCACGCGCTGCCGCGGCTGAGTCTCTTCCCTACCTCGCTCTCCGAAGTACGTACGCGCAAAAGTTCCTGACGAATTGAGTCGATGCTCGATTGAAATGTTGCTCTCTGCCTTCCTCGATTAGTTTCCTACTCTTCTTCCCTGCTGTGTTAACGAAAAGATTGTTCGGGTTGGTGCCCGCGAATTGAGCCATGGAGGTGTAAATTGGATTCTAAGCCGTGCATAAACTGATGGACCATGGATGTTTTCTTATGCTGTTCGTTGTGATTTGTGCTCGTCTCCAACAAACGGCTTCTTGATTATCTCCATTTCTTTCTTTGGGTGATTCAGTTTGTGTTCTTTTAAGGAGCCTAGTTGGTATACCGATTCTTTGCTTGCTGTGTTTTGGAACTTGGTCTGGGCGAATCATGTTTGGTTTCCTTGCCATGGATTGCCTTGCAGAAAGAAACAAGGTCAACTGGAGTTCTACTCCAGAGGAATTTAGAAACGGGATGAGTAGTAGTTGGAGGGAGTTCGTTTTCCCTAACGCTTACAGAATCTTGTTTATGCAAGGGTCAATATTTTGTTCTGTGGAGACTTACGATGAACTCCTGAGGAATTTTGCGAACTAACCACTCTGTTGCAGAGTTTTAGAAATCCCTTTTTTTGCTGTTGAAATTAGTTTCTCCCTTTCAGATGGTATTTTGGCTGAGATTGCTTGCCTCTTGTGGGCACAACCGTCCATTTGTGAAATCGAACATGTAGATCTACCTGCAAACGAAATCTTGCTGTGCTGACTTGTTCGAATTGGTGAACACCAAGGGCGCCTTACTTTTCAGTTTACTTCATCGTTTACAGTAACATCAGTCCGTTTCATTCTGTTTGGGACCTGCTATATATTTAATTTGGGATGAAACAAGCGTGATTGTTGCATATCTTTTCATGACAAGCAACCGACAAATGTACTAGAACTAATTAGTCGAGAATATCAAGATGTGATCCCCCTCTCGATTCTCCATTTCTCCTCCGATCCATGCTAGTCCGGCATGCCACATGGGAGCATTAAATAGGACGAAAAACTAGGTGACGAAATGGGGATGAATTCTCTGTCATGCACCTCACGTCCACACCAACCACGAGCACCATTTCGTTCTGCCATATGATACCATACCAACCAGGAACCCGACCAATCCACACCAGCCGGCGTGACGTGCAGCGAAATGGTCAGCGGCTGATGGTGCCGTGCCGTTAGCTTCAGAAATCGACGTTCCTTGCCACGGTGAGCTTGCCTTGAGTCAGACGTGACGCAGAATAGGATTCTAGCTTTGTTGCAGAGCGTTGCCTGCTGCTTGGGGCCGGCCTGTTGCCCAACCGGGAATAATTAAAGCGTGATCACCGACACTGCGTTTGCGCAGCATTTCGTTGGACCGTTGGGGGAAATAAAAGGTGTGTTTACGTTGTGGGGATCGTGGGGTCCAGGGAAAAGTAGCCGTCACGGATAAAGCTAGCTGTCGGGGAAATTAACAGCATTTGATCAGGCTTTTAGTTTGGTGGTGATAACGACAGTAAGATGTGTGTTATCATGAACGCACATTGGTGGCTGTGGATGCTCCAGTGCTTGTTTGGGAGCTTGCTTTTTTTCTTTTCTTTTCGTGACAACAGTTTGTTGCCGTTTGGTCCAAGGTCGCTTTCGGGCTCGCTCAGGGATATCATGTTGAGCTCATGGATATCTTGTTAGAAATAGGCTGAGTGCGATATCTTGGTAGAAATAGGCTGAGTGTGAGGCCTATTTTTTTAGTATAATTTCAAAGTATATATATTTGCTTTATTCATAAATATATGGTTTTTTTATTTTTTAGGTCTCCATTGCAAAACTCTTACTACAGTTTATTGTCGTAATATACTAGCAATAATAATAATAATATACTATAAAAGTATTTTGCAAGATAAATCCAATGATATTATTTTTATGTAGTCAATCTATATATTTTGATATATATTAATGGTTAAAACTTGAAAAACTTGACCGTACGAAACACATGACCTATATTTGTAGACAGAGAGAGTATGATTTAGTATCATATTACTAAGACAAAGTGGAAAAAACTAATTTACAAGATGAAAGTCTTGCCATTCCCTAAAAGGTTGAGACACATGGTATGAAAGGGTTTTAGCTAAACACACGCGTGTGCACAAGCGTATTCGTGTATTTTTGCTGAATTGTGCATATCTCTCTTTGTTTAAATGAGATTCAAACTAGTGGGGGAGGGTCCTGTGCCACCTTGGGCCCACGACCACCTCGATGTGACAACACCCGTTGGAGAGTCTACTTCAAGCCAAGTCTCCAAGTCAACGCTAGACAAGGCACGCAAGATCAATCCCAGAGGAGTCCGATGCCAACCCAGGCGAGGTGTGCAAGACCAACTCTGGAGGGTTCCGGGGCCAACTCCAGGCAAGATACGCAAGATCAATCCTGGAGAGGTCCGGGGACAGCCACAAACCAACCTTGAAGTCCCGGACATGGTAGAGCTATGTGGGGTAAATAATGTAGATACCCCTAGGCGTAAGTTAGGTCTCAAGAGCAAACTTTTAACTTCACACGTCTCTCTCTCCCTATAAATAGAACCTTTTATAATGTGAGAGGAGGGTACCATTTTATAACCCTAGACACTTATATTGAATACACTTGGTGTGTTTGTATACTTCTCCTTGAGTCTATGGGGACTTGAGCGAGAAGACATGTCGCCTAGGAAGATGAAGGCACAGAGCGTTGTTGGGTGGGTCCGTGCCATCCCGGAGGCCTTCCGGACTTCGTCCGCACGGAGATGCCCTAGAGTCCACCTCTAGGCTCTGTTCGTGTGGAGATGCCCATTACACATGCCTCATTGGCCGCCCCCGAGGTTCCCCGAGTCAGTTCAGGTCGCCACTCGGGGCTCCACTAGGCCCTCATCTTAGTTGGCTTCGGGGCATCACGGCACCACACCTTCCATCACAACTTATCCCCGTCGCAGTTGGGTTGTGTGTTGCCTCAAGTTTGTGTCCACAAGCATTGTTGCCAAACTTCCTACTAGTTGGCGGGATTTTGCCACTAGCTTGAAGCACAAGAGGGAAGAGATTTCCGTTGAGGATCTTATTATTACCCTCAATGTGAAGAAAAGGCCAGAGCAAAAGATGCACCTACTACTTTTGGTCCGAACAACGCCAATGTCACAAAGAAAAAGACAGTTAGATAGAAGTATAAATTCAAAAAACCGACACAAGACAATTAGCTTTAGGAAGAAGAAAATTGAGAAAAAGATTTTGAGGGACATCACCAGCTTTGTGTGCGGAAAAGATAGTCATATGGCAAAGAACTGTTGCTTCTGTAAGAGCAGAGATGGTGAACAACCAAAGAAAAAGGTTGATAATATGATCATAGGCAAGGCCTCGACATTAAAAGGATGTGGTAATTTTCCTGGTGTCTTTTTAGCATGTCAATCTACCGATTCGTGGGTTAATATTGATGCTAATGTTCACGTATGTTCTGATGTTTTTATTTTCTTCTTACCAGGCAGCAGGGGTCCTCTGTTCTAATGGGAAACAAGTTGCATGCTTATGTTCTTTTTGTTAGCACGATAGATCTGAAACTTACTTCAAGAAAGATTGTCTACTTAAAGAACGTGTAATATGCTCCTATAATAAATAAGAACCTCATTAGTGATTCTCTCCTATGTGGGGATGGTTATAAGCTAGTCTTTGAGTAACATAAAATTGTAATGTTTAAGTTCAAGAACTTTGTTGATAAAGACTACAAGAGCGGAAACTTGTTCTTCCTAAGTACTTTATAGTCTTGTTATAATATTGCGACTAGTTTAAACAAATGTGAGGCTAATATTTGATATTCTCATTTCTATCATGCATATTTGTTTCAAATATTGCTAGAATGTCCAGATTAAATTTAATTTTAAAATATGAAATTATCAAAGCATCAAAGTGCCAGTAATGTATGCAAGCAAAGCAACCTCGAAAACCCTTTAAGGGATTAGAGAATGAAAAAAACTTGGCATCATTAGATCTTGTTCATTTAGATTTGTGTGAAATGAATAGATTGTTGACAAAAAAATGGCAAAAGATATTTTCTAACATTTATTGATGATGCAACACAATACTGATATGTGTATTTGCTAAAAACTAATGATGAAACTTTAAACTATTTTAAGACTTATAAGGCTGAGGTTGAGAACCAATTAGAGAAAAAAAGATCGAGGTCTAATCTTGGAGGAGAGTACATCCCTCATGAATTCTTTCAATTCTATTCTAAGCATGGAATAATTCATAAATTTACATCAACATATTCACCCCAATCAAATGGGGGTAGCTGAGAGAAAAAATTGAACGCTAATAGACTTGGTTAGTGCTATGTTAGAGAGTGCTAGTATACCTAAGGCATGGTCGAGTAAGCTATATTGACAACAACTTTTATCCTAAACAGAGTAATCACTAAAAAAAGGTGAGATTACTCTATGTGAGGGATGGAAGGGAAAAAAACCTGATGTCAATTTTTTGTGAACTTAGGGGTGTTTGGCAAAAGCCAATATACCATTGCAGAAAAAAAGAAAACTTGGACCTAAAATACCGATTGTGTTTTCCTAGGATATCCTAATAATAGCACAACTTATAGACTTTTAGTAGTTGAATCATAAAATCTTAATATTTTTGTTAACACAATAATGGAGTTTAGAGATGCATCATTCTTTATGGATATTTACCCTGTGAGTGCTATAGGCAGTACTTCACGGATTGAGAATGTTCAAACTGAAAATATTGAAAGTGAGAATAATCAAACTTCTAAATTTCCTACCATTTACCTATATGTGATATCCCTAAATAGAATAATAATTTAGTCGTAGATGGTCCTCGTAGGAGCAAGAGATAAAGAATTGAGAAAATCTTTGGTGACGACTTTATTATATATCTCATAGATGATGTGCGAAATACTCTTTGAAAGGTTTATATATCTCCTGATACTGAGTATTGGAAAGAGGTAGTTCGTAGCAAAATAAACTCTATCATCGCTAATAGGACTTGGGAGATCATTGATCATCCTAATGGGTGTAAACCTGTAGGGTGTAAATGGGTCTTCAAAAAGAAAATAAAACCTGATGATGCTATTGAGAAGTACAAGGCAAGTCTTGTGGTCAAGGGATACATCTAGAAAAAGAAAGAAGATTTTTTTATGCCTATTCTCCTATCGTCAGACTGACCACCATCAGAGTGCTCCTTGTATTAGCATCTTTGTATGGTCTACATGTCCATCAAAAGGACATGAAGACAATTTTTCCTTAACGGAGAGTTAAAGGAAGAAATCTATATATATCAATTAGATGGTTTTGTGATTTTTAGATAGAAAAATAAAGTATTTAGATTATTGAAATTCTTATATGGCCTAAAGCAAGTACCTAAACAATGGTATGAGAAGTTTAACAAAACTTTAACATCCGTTAGCTTTGCTGTGAATGAAGCTAATAAATATATATATTACCGTTATGGTGGGGGGTCAAGGGGGCGATCTTGTGTTTATATGTGGATGACATACTTATTTTTGGGACAAATACTGCTATAATTGACGAGGTCAAATCTTTCTTATCTGGATGCTTTGATATGAAAAATTTAGGAGAGGCAGATGTCATTCTAAACATTAAATTGATCAAGAACGAGGATATGATTGCTTTGAACCAATACCATTATAATGATAAAATTTTGAGCCATTTTGGCTATGAGAGTTGTAAAATTTCTCTAATGCCCTATGATACGAGCATTAAGCTGCGAAAGAACCAGGGGTTAGGAAAAGATTAACTGAGATATTCACAAATTATTGGGTCAGACATGTATTTAGCTGGTGCCATAAGACTTGGTATTTCATTTGTTGTGAGCAAATTAAGTCGGTTTACATCTAACCCAGGAGATGAGTACCGGAAGGCACTTGAAAGAGCGTTGTGTTACTTGAGAGATATAACATTTTTTGGAATTCATTATAATGGATGCCCTTATGTATTAGAAGGATACAATGATTTCAACTAGATCTCTGATGCGGATGAGATCAAAGCTACAAGTAGCTATGTGTTTATTTTAGCTAGTGTTACAGTTTTATAGCGGTCTTGCAAATATACCATATTGACGAGGTCAATCATGAAAACAAAACTTATATCATTTGACACAATCACTGCTGAGGCTGAATGGCTGAGGAAGCTTCTGTTAGACTTGCCATTAGTTGAGAAACCAATATCGGTAATCTCGATCTACTATGATAATCAAATAGTATTGGCTAAAGTCATAAGTATTAATGATAATATGAAGTCCTTCAGATATGTGAAACGTGGGTTTAAAGCTGTTAAAAAATTGATAAACTCTGAAGTAATTGCTATGAATTATATTCACACTGAGAAAAATCTAGCAAACCTTTTTACAAAGGGGTTAACATGGAAAATGATTTCCATTGCATCTGTGGATATGGGAATAAGACACACTTGAGTTAATCATAATGGTAACCCATGCCTTATTGATCAAAGATCACGTGACTTGGGCAATGGGAAAAAAAGTTGATATTATAACAAAAGAGTACATATTTGTTGTACCTATATCTTAATAGATAAAGTACTCTCGACTATATGGAAGATTGGCATAAAATATTAATGTATTCTGTTATCCAAATGAGAAAATGTATTAGCCTACAGGATTCTTAGAAAAGAATACACCTACTTGATCTTAATTGTGTGATCGCAGTTCATAAGAACGAAGCATTCTCTAGAAAGCTCATAAGCGAGCATGACCATGTAACACTCTATTTAGACGTGGTTCATTGATATCTTAGTATCGTTGGAATTTTAAGTGAAATCTAATCACAAAAAGCTATGAATTTAAGGCATAGTCTATGCATCAGCTTTGCAAAGATGAAACTTGTCATTCTAGGTGTAAATTCAACCCAAACGGGACTTACACTAAAAACCTAGTATATTAGCATTACACCAGCATAATATCATTGACATCTTTTTGCCACTTGCTTTAGAATAGGTGAGAGATTGTTAGATATAGTCCCATATGAGTGTGGGGCATATTTTTTATAATTCCAAAACATCATGGTTTAATACTGTATTGCTAATGCATGGTGGAGGATACCAATTTATAAGGTAGGAGTCTTGTTATTCCTTAAAAGTTTGAGACACATGGCATGAGAGGGCTTTGACTAAACACACACACACGCACGTGTGTGTGCATGTATATTCGTGTATTTTTACATGAAAAATCATGTAACTTGGGACGCGCGACCATGTCGTGATATGGTGCACCATTTGGCAGACAAGTCCACCTTATTTTTACTGAACTGTGCATATCTCTCTCTTTTGAATAAGATTCATAAGTTTGAATTTGAGACTTTGTTAAGTGTTGATGATAGACAGTTATCAGTGGGTAAATAGCTGGGTAGATGTATCAATTATCAATAGGTAAATGACTAGTTAATCATATTAGTTCACAGTTTACATCATTATATATGTCTTGAGATGTCCAAAGTAGAGAGCCTAGAATCACTACCTCCTCTATTTCTTTTCCTTCCTCCTACAAATCTACACTATTGTGTTGAGCTGTCTGAACCTTGTCAACTCTTGTTCACGGTGTGCACCGTGAAGAAGAGGAGCAGTACCTCCAAACCATTGTTGCCATGAAGACTTGCACAGAGGTGGCAGTAAGGTTTCTGGACAACGCACATCTATGTGAACTGCTAGCTTCGTTGTTTCATCTTTGTTCTACACTGCTCGAGTCTGCACTACTTCTTGTTCTTCATCATACTCAACTATAAGTCATTCGTGTGACCGATTGACTTTGTTTAAATTCTATTTCTGTATATATTTTGAAGCATAATGTGTTGCATATTGTTAGTAATGATTTATTCATCATCAGTTATTTGCTATATTTGCCTTCTAGTAAAATCTGGAATTACAATATTGCTCTCATTTCCAACATATCCTTCGCAGCTTGTGGCTGGCTGCTCCTGTGGAACATGGCTTTTCATGGGATGTTGGAAACTTGTGCTAGACTTTGTGGCCGTCCATTTTCTCTTCGAGATTGTGTGTTCAACAGTGGCACCTTCAGTTTCGGGCCTCTCATCACCGGCACGAATTACCATGTGCCGTGCATCTGATCAAATTAAGGCCACAATTGCTTGTGAGCGTTGCCGTGGATAGCCAAGCTCCACCGCAGCTGGCCGCAACCTCCACGAGTGCCACCATCGCCGACCGTTGTGTGTTGTATACTTGTCGTCACTCTCACAATTTGTTGTAATTCATTTTCTCCATTGCTGTAACAACCGGTCTTTTTAGGTCTTCTGAAAATAAGGGTTACTGCTTGCATTAGTTTTCTAAATTTGTTGCATGAGAGTAAGTATTCATTCTGTTGCAATAAGGTCGTTGATTTGTTGCGCCTTTTTGGTTGTGCATTGTATGTTGCATCCAGGTGCCTTTTTGTTGCGTGCTCAACTTTTGTTGCCGCGCTTCTCTACATTTTGTCGTGCCACGTGGTCGTGTTCGATTGTTGCACCGGAAACCTAATATCCCAAAAAAAAAACCTGGTCCGACCTCGCTCATCAACCAGATATACATCCTTCACATTTGCACACGCAAAATATGGACCTTTTCGAGCCTCTTGTTCACAACGGGTCGGTGAGTGCCGTCGCGACGCTGGACATGAACGGCGCCGACGTCGCGGGGTACCTGCCTAAGGAGATCGACCTCATGAGCGACCTCGCCGTGCTCCACCTCAACTCCAACCGCTTCTGCGGGGTCATCCCGGAGGAGATCAAGAACATGACGCAGCTCTACGAGCTCGACGTCAGCAACAACCGCCTCGTCGGCCCGTTCCCCGACGTGGTGCTCCGCGTCCCGAAGCTCAGCTACCTCGACATCCGGTTCAACGATTTGGAGGGCCCGATCCCGCCGGAGCTCTTCCTCAAACCCTACGATGCCATCTTCCTCAACAACAACCGGCTCACCTCCGGCATCCCGGACACCATCGGCAAGACGAGGGCGTCCGTGATCGTCCTCGCGAACAACGACCTCGGCGGGTGCATCCCCACGAGCATCGGTGAGGCCGCGGCTACGCTCGACCAGTTCATCTTCATCAACAATAGCCTCACCGGCTGCCTGCCGGTGTTCGACGTCAGCGGCAACGCGCTCATCGGCTCGATCCCGCCGACGTTGGCCAGCCTGTACAAGGTCGAGCAGCTGGACCTGTCGCATAACATGTTCACCGGACTGGTTCCGAAAGACGTCTGCGAGCTGCCGGCGCTGACGAACATGTCGGTCTCGTACAACTTCTGCATGCGCGAAGACACCGAGTGCAGCATTCTGGATGTAAACATGGACAAGTCGTTTGAGGATGAAGCTAACTGCATGGGACATGCAAGGCCGATGCAGAGGAGCGCAGGCGAGTGTGCACCGGTCGTGAGCCGCCCTGTGGGCTGCAGCAAGGCCAAACGTTGTGGATGGCCGGCGCAGAAGCTGGCGCCAAAACCAGCCAAGCATTCACCACCGCCGGTACCAAGGCCCTCGCCACCGCCGCTACCACCGCCAATGGCATCCCCACCACCGCCGGTATCCTCTCCTCCACCACCAACGGCATCTCCGCCACCACCAACAGCATCTCCACCACCGCCCATAGAGTCTCCACCACCGCCCACAGCATCTCCGCCACCACCAACAGCGTCTCCGCCACCGCAACCTCATAAGCCAGTTATCCTTCCGCCAGTACATGGAACAAAGTACCAGTCGCCACCGCCGCCGCTTTTTCCAGGCTACTGAGTTGAGAGCAAGCGTGCACGACGTGTGTAGCAGTTTTTGTTCGTCCAATTTTAGTACAGTAGAAAACGAATGTAATATAAACACACACATTACCAAATTGAGGGCGCCCATTTATGTTTCTATAGCTTCTGACATGGTTTCCACAGTTTTTTTTTGGAAGTTGCTATGCATTTATCACATGAACATTTAGGGTTTTCAGTCGAAATTCTAACCTTAGCATGCGCACGAAGATTGGTGCACCTTCACCTCTGTCTCTGACTTTGTCATTGTGCACAGCCACCGCCTCCGGTGCTCTTGGGCGCCTTGCACCATGCTTTGGTGAAATTGGCTTGCCACCACCTTCGTTAAAAGTCTCCACTTGTCTACAATAGATTCCTTTTTTGAGTTGCCACGACATCAGAGGCGGTGGTAGTGGCAGGGACATCGGAGGAGACATGCGTAGCAAGTGAGGATGGAGAAGAGACCTTGCCGGCACCCGCGATGGCGGCGGGTGGCGGCGTTCGGATGGGTGCTAGGGTTCGGTGGCTGGGGTGGGCACTACTACAGAAATCATCATCATAGACAGTTCAAAAACGTCATCACAGATGGTTTTCTGAAACGTCTGAATTTATGGGTCAGTGATAATTGAAGGTTATCACAGATGGTTTGTGAGCTGTCTGTGATAAATACAATACAAACGATTTGTAACTAGAATTGTTTGTGAAAAACACTATCACAGACGGTTCTAACAAAAAAAATCATAGCCATAGCCATATCAAATAGGTATAATAGAGGGAATTTGATCCCCTTTTTAGTACTCCATTTTACAAAGTTTCCTTTTATTAAAGTATTTTACAAAGTTGATGCTACGCAGGCGAGCTATAAGACCTAAATTACAATAAACGGAATGACCAGCAATATAATGTGCAATAGATACCAAGTCTGTTCCGAGTTGACAGACAGGAAACATTAATTACTTACACAGCGCCAGTGGTGTGGTCAGAAAAATTTGCGAGCCCACGTATGACCGAGCCGTCAGCACAGTATAGCCAATAAGCACGAACATATTCATATATGTATAGCCACAATAATTTTAAAATCTAACACACATTTAAATATTCATAGATGAAAAATATACAATAATAAGTACCTCAGTACGGCAAACTTTGATGACTCGCTAATAAAAGTCCAATCACATATCTAGAAAAGATTCTGCAAAACAAAGATATGCATATTAGTGTATTGACAGTATCGTATAATTTTGTAATATATTCACATTGAAGAGAATGAAACATACTACAAATGTGCTAATCACACCTACTGAGACAAATTTATTTTCGAGACTTCATGGCTTGAAACCTTCGTGTAATGGTAACATTGGAAAGTGTTTTAAATAGCTCTCGCTAGATGTAGCACACCGTTTAGTCATTGAGCCAACAATCATCGGCAATCTTATTGCATAATTTAGGTTTGATAATTTTCATTGCTGAAAAGGCACTTTCAACAAATACCATTGACATAGACAATAGCAATGTCAACTTAATGAGTTTGTAAACCAATGGAAAATTTGAATATTTTAAGTTTCAACCATCTTTGTAGCCAAACTTGCAAGATCCTTACAAGTATGAAAGGAAGCATGCCTTCTTACGTGAAGAATGAAAGTCTCAAGTATGAAATGCCTTCTCTATCATTTGCGAGGCTTTTCTTATCAACCAAAAACCTCCTCATTTATGAAAAATGACAATTAAAATATTTATTATTTTAGAAAAATATTCAAATATATATGACTATGACTATGAATCAATGTATCACAATTCACAAATATTATATCTATGTCTGATTCACTATGAGGCATAAGAAATTGACAAAATACACATAACACATACACTGACTAAGGCATGATCCTCAATTCTGTGACTCTCAATTCACAATTCATAATTCAATTCACATATATCATTCATAAGGAGTCAAGGAGTATGATAAATTCACACTGACTGAGGCATGACAAATTCACATTGACTGAGGTATGAGGGATGACAAATTCTCAAATATCATTCACACTTCGTTCATTGACAGTCATACCTTTCTCTCTAACTACCAGTGCCCCTACCCCTGGCGCAGTGGCCCTACCACTTGTGGCCTGCCCTACCACTAGTCACCTTGCACCCCTGCTGGCCACCTTCTTTCCCCTTGGCCCCTTGCCACCTCCCCTTGGCCCCTTGTCGCCCCCTCCGCTAGACAACCCCCCAATATGCCCTACTCTACTGGCTGTTGCTGTGCGTGCCAGCTAGGCCTTGCCGGACCGCCTTATCGGCTTGTTAGCGAGATCTGAGAGGGGGAGCTGAGCCGCGCAGCATGCAGGGGGATGGGGGATCACTAGATTGGGGAATGGGGAATGAATTGGGGTTAGGGAAGGGGAGTGACTACTTCGGCTTCGGGATAGAGACGACGTCGGGTTGGATATGATGGACTGATTCAGTGATGATATATAGGGCCGCCTTAGTGCCTTGCCTCATATGCACCCATGACCCATGACGGACGCCTAGCTTGCCTGCCAAGTCCCAAGTCGCCAATTCGCCATGCCATGGTGCCAACCACCGCTTGCTAGTGCCCAGGAACTCACCCCTGGGGCTACGCTGGCGCTCGAGAGGAAGCCTTGACTCCCCCATTACTCATCGCCGGTGAGCCTGGGTGGTGGCTCTGCCCCTGCACAACACTGCTCAGTTAGCAGTGCTAAATTTTCCCTCAAAAAATTTTAGCAGCGCTAATGTGCTGAAAGCCCAGCTTAACCACCTCTTCACCTTTGATCCAGATCCTGCCCCTGCCCATGGCCAAATTATAAATGCTCAAGCCCAGCTTTAGCCTAAAATGTAAAAATTGAACTGTGGTATGCTGAAGTACAGCATGCTTAGATGAGCTGGTTATTATGGTCTACATGGATATCTTTCCTTCAGAAAGTTTATACAGAGTCATTAAAAATAAAAGCAAATTCAGAGTGTAATTCAGGGTGTTGCTGTTTAATTACATTCGATCACACCAACATAACAGTCACTCAACACAAACTCATTTACAGAAACAAAATGCAAACCCGACGAACTGACATCTATCAGCATATGCTATTTCAGATACAGTTACGCTCATATCTAGCAGCATATGCTATTTCAGATACAATTACGCTCATATCTAGCTAGATAGAACTATTTGCAACTCTGCATAACAGCAATCAAACAGCTCTGAGCATATCTAATTTGCAGCTCAGCAATCTTCTGTTGGTCATGCTGAGAAGATTTCTGACTATGAAAAGGGTACCTCAAATGGTAATCTTCATGCCCAGTGATAATCTAATTCGTACTCAATCTGAAGATCATCACTATTCTGAATTTGCATTTGTTTCAGAAAATACGGATGGGGATAAAATCCCAAATTGAATCTGTTCTCTCGTGCAATCAATGCCAACAACACACAAAATATAGCCGCAGACAAAAGTTACACTTTCAGAGAATATATACCTTAAAAATAGAACAGTGTCCTTCCAAATCAATAATCTGAATTTAAGATTGGTCGGTTCATCTAAAAGACAGTGTCAGTTGAGCTATACATTTTACCATTCTGAAGAACCCATAGAGCCAACTATGTAGACGTCGTGGAACTACAGAATGTTATTTATTCATTGTCTGTAATCATTTTAACAAAAAAAGTTTTAAAACATCACTTTTAACAAAAACGGGGGCATTACTTGCTGTCCTGCAGGATGTGAACAACCTGTCCTAGAGTGTTTTTCTCACACTTTCATGGGAGTAGATTCTAACTGAAAATCAAAGCACACCTGGAATCTGAAACACAAATTGAAGAAAGTCCAACTTCCTTGAAATTATTATTCCTTTGGGAAAGGAGAAAATAGACAACTGACAATCATGAACTACTGGTATCATCACTGCAACACAAGAACTGATACATTGATTCAGATAAGACATCTGGACAGTTAAAAATTCGATTCCGTTAAGAACTTCAGATTTGTACTATATTTTTCAGCGCAAAATGCAAATACTTCATTGACTACGACTCAGTACATTCAAGGATAATTACATTGGTGAGGATATCTGGAGGGAGATTATACCCTAGACCTAGTAATATGACGATCTCCTTGCATTGCAATTTGCAAGCACTGCTGATAGGTGAGCCTCCACATTATTGAACTTTCAAGATACTATGGAAATTCATGATCGTGTCAAAATAAAAGGAAATTTAACATGGAACTAATCGATTAATATAAAATAAAACCTACCATGACTAGTAAACATGCATTAAAATGGAATTTTCGGAGCCTTTTTGGCCAAGTACATGTCAACTAAGCTGCAGCAACCAAGCTGGAAAGTTTGAACACATTCTGAATGTAAGGAGTAGGAACAAGAAACAAAGATAAAAGTATTATGTTCAGAAAAAAATGGCATGCCTCCCTACTTCAAGGATCACATGCAAATTATAGTGAGGATTATAGTCTTCATATCTTACATTTCCAAATAACTACATAACCATATTTGGTAACTTCACACAAGGTCCATCTTGCACTATGAAGGTCCTCTGTCAGATTCAGAAACAATCAAACAGTAGTGCTGTAATGTAAAGCATTTCAACAGATGACACTAACAATAGAAAATGAGGATTATAAAACAGAGTTTTTAACACTTTTACTGACTTATAGAAAAAAGCAAGCAGCAATCATAGTGCAGAGGACATAAGAAAAATCAACTTCATTGAAATAAAAAAAATTAGGTCAGAAAACAAAAATTAACAATTCTTCCTAGTTTTACTTTTGAGTTCTATGATAGGAAAAATAACTAACATAGGCAATGGATGCTGGTCTGACATTGCAAACAAACTGAAAAAACAGTGGACATCTGAATTTGTGACCTCTTAACTGTGATAGTTGACATTGTTGCTGTTTATGGGGAATATAGGAGTGTTGAGAGTCCATAACAAACAAGGAATGAAAATAATCTTTCATAGGTACACCGAGAATCATGTTTTTGTTGATGCTATGAAGAAGCTACAAACGACCAAGGCACCCTGATATTTCTGACTTCTAAATCACTTTAGATAAAACTCAGGCAGTCAAGCTAAAACAAAAGAGATTGATGATATCCTTCCCTAGTAATTGAGATATTTGCATGGTTGTCACGGCGACCTTGGCGACCACGGTGTCTAAGGGGTGCCAGGACGCCTATTCGTCCAAGTGGGCGCCTAGTCGTCCTCTAGGCGATGCTAGGCGAGCTGAGTCGGCAACACTATCATACAACAGCGAATGAAGCACATTGCAGTGGCAGTGAATGCAGCACGGTAGCAGACTAGTAGTAGCACAAGACACAAGTTACAAGTAGCAGTCCAACCTCCAAAGATCTCAGTAGGCAGTAGCAGTAGCACATGAATCGGTTCAGTTCACTACCAGAGACTGAGTGGGAAGGCTAGGATTCTGGGAAGCAGCAGAGGGGAAGCAGAGGAAGGGAGGCGGCGCTGCGGTCTGCAGGAGCATGAGAGGGAGGCGGCGCGGCGGGAGCGCGGGAGGGAGGGAGTGGCGGCTAAGCACGGGAGGGAGGGAGGCGGCACGGCCGGAGCACAGGAGGGAGGGAGGCAGGAGCACGGGATAGAGGGAGGAGCCAAGGAGGGAGTGGAGGTTTGAGAGGAGAGGGCTTACCTAGCGGCTGGGAGCTGGCGCGGTGAGGTGGAGGGGCGGCGACGGCTAGTCAGTGGCTAGGGTTTGAGGTAGTCGCCACTTCGGCTCTGGCTTGGGACTTTCCCAGTCGAGCGACACAGCCACCCAGGTACCCTTTGCTTCAGGCCTTATTATCCTCTTCGGATTCAACTAGGCACTCACCGAGACCAATGCAGAGGACGCCTCGTCGGCGCCGCGAACGCCTAAGCGATCTGGGGCTCTGGGCGCTCGCCTAGCTGGCCAAGGCGAGACGTTTGTCCCGGCGTCTCGTCTGTGGCGCCTGGACTCAAGACGTCGCCTAGGCAACGCCAAGCAACGTCGTGACATCCATGGATATTTGTTTCCAAATAAAGCTGATAGTGAAAGCATAATGCAAACAACATATGTGCACGGGCTATGATAGCGTAACAGAGGGCAGTGCAATTTTAATTGTAACAATACTGACGACCACGCTAATAATATGAAAGAAAATTGAATAATAATCAAAGGTTCAGCATCAGCTCACTATACTCTCACTTCCAATATACCACTTAAATGACTATTTTACACCTCTGTCTCTTTTGGTGTACTTAAACACTAATTCTCAGATAATCCAATGCGATTTGGTTGAAAAATTTTCATCGGAGCTCTTTATTTTTGCTATATACAGTTTTCCATGTATAAAAGGAGTATATACACAAATCATGCTATAAAAAGTAGATTTGGATGAAATTTTTCATAGAACTCACTTTGAAGTATCTTATAATCATTATTAGAATATGCTTAAATAGATAAAGAGGCATAGCAAAACTATTAAAAGGGTATATTAGAAGTGGGAGCACGTACTCCTATGAGTATAGAACTATTTTTCTATATATATATATCTTTACTATTATAAAAGAAGGAGTTGGTGGTTGCCGAAGCCTCCATCCAATCTGGACCATCGGATCTTCCCTCTCCCTCCCGCCACCCGGCCAACCCTAAAACCCTCCAACCGCCACCCCCCTCCTCCCCCCCCTCCCGGCCTCCTCTTCCCCTCCCCGCCGGCCCCTACCCTCCTCCCTCTACCCCCGCCGCCCCCCTCCTAGCCTCCAGGTCATACTATCAAAGTGGTGCATACTATTAAAGTGCGTTGTAGGGGCACATATTTGATAGTATGCACCAGTTTTATTTGTTTTTCCGTTGCAACGTCACGGACACATAACTAGTATATATATATATATATATATATATATATATATATATATATATATATATATATATATATATATATATATATCCAAATCGATGTATTTCTAAATTAATGAATACTAACGGATTTGCCTGATATATTATATACCATTACACTTGCACATATCTAAAAGCAAACCAAAAGCAAGGATGCCTGGTGCCCAGACACCATGATACCCTATTTCAGCGTCCTATATAAAATACAATACAACTCTAAGAGTACAGGACTAACCTAATGGACCATATATACATATTAATGGGCCTAATGACCTAATGAGCCATATATATACATAGCACCACCCTCAAACTCAACATTGGCCAGGAGGATCTAAAACATGGAGTGTGGAGAGTTAGAAGCGATGTTGCTTTTGAGTTTGAGCTTTGGTGAAGAAATCATTAACTTGAATCTTATATGGCATATACTGGAGAGCAATAGTCTTCTGTTGACAATGAGAATGTGTAAAGGATGCATCCACATCAATATGTTTAGTAAGCTCATGCTTCACTATATCAGTAGCAATCTGTATAGCACTAGTGTTGTCAAATAGAAGAGATGCAGGAGTATCAAATGACACACCAAGATCAGTCAAGAGCCAACGAAACCAAATGATCTCTGAAGTAGTAGTAGCCAACACTCGAAGCTCAGCCTCAGCACTAGACCGTGAAACTGTAGTCTGTTTCTTGGACTTCCAGGCAAGGAGAGAAGATCCAAGAAATATGCAATATCCAGAGACAGACCGTCGATCAATAGGATTACTTGTTCAAGTCGAATCAGAGTAAGCATGAAGCTGAAGCTAACTCGACCGAGAATAAAAGAGACAACAATCAATAGTCCCCTGCAGATAGCGCAACACCCGTATCAGATGAGCATAGTGAACATACGTGGGAGCATAGACAAATTGGCCGAGCACATAAATAGAATGAGCAGTATCAGGATGTGTTATTGTGAGATAGACAAGACTCTCAATAATATAAAGGTAATGAGAAAAATCCTCAAGAGGAGTGCCGTCAGTAGGACGAAGCTGTCCCAACTAAGTAGCAAGAGCAGAATCCCCAATAGATGCAGGAGTGGAGACAACAACCACACCACAATGACGATGCTGTGACAGTGGTCATAACTCCGAATGAAGCCTGTAGCACCTCTAAATGGGATGACCAGACTTCTTGCATTGAGAGCTGATAAACTGGTTTGATGTATCATTAGGAAATGGAACAAGCTGGTAAACCTCCTGATGAGGGGCCACATGATAGACTGAGGTGCGCTAATCCAAGAATAGATTGTGGTGGTGTCGATCCAAAGGACAGAGTGAAGTTGAGTCTCCTCAGCAATCAATGCAGTAAGGGCGTGCTCCATGGTTGGAAAACAGCACACCCTAGGAGTTGAGCTCGAATAGACTTAAACTTTGGATGAAGACGCATAGCAATGGTGAATATTAAATTCTACGGATCATGACTCACATTGCCTACACATCCAGCACAGGAAGTAAGATCCATAGAGGTTAGTCGTTCATGCGAGTGAAAGAACTGTAGTACTTCTCAATAGACATATCCTATTGATGTAAATCATGAAGAGTCTATAGAAGAGAAAAATGACACGCCACACTAGTCTGCTCATAGCACTGCTGAAGATACTCCTACATCTTGCGAGAACTTAGAAGGTCAATGAAATCCATCCCGATGGAAATTTCAGCATTGTGACATACACGATCATCAGCACTGCACCATGCAGCAGCATTTGCATCTGTCGTGATATAAGAGAGAAGACCAATGGATCGAAGGAGCATGTGAACTAACGATGATCACTCACGATAATTTTGGCCATCCAGTTTGATATCTGAGGCCAGAAGAGCACCTCCCACACTAAGAGAATTAGAAGCAACAGAAGTACCAAAGATGGAAAACATTGAGTGAAGATGAGGTCGGCTCCCTAGAAAGTGGCAGGGCACCGGTGAAGATGAAGCCAGATCCGGTGATGGCACGACAGAGAAGACTTGAGGGAGCCGATGGGACGGCTTAGCCGAATCTGGTGACAGAGGAGAGCTGGTGTGACGGACACGTCGGAGAAGGTAGCATCAGAGAAGACCCACACATCGCGTCGGAGAAGGCCGACACAATGGGGAAGGCCGGCAATACGAGATCTGGCGATGGTGGAGCAAGGCGGCGGTAGAGGCGCAAGAGACGAGAAACAAGTTGGTGGCGGTTTGGTCAAGGGCTCAAGGCACCATGTTATAAGATCTAGACCTCTCACATCTATTAGATGGATACCATGTTATAAGATCTAAACCTCTCACATCTATATATATATATACACACACACACACACACACAGTATAATACAACTCTAGATTACATGACTAACCTAATGGACCATATATATACTAATGGGCCTAATGACGTAATGCACCATATATATACATAACAACGTGATCGCGCCTGACAGCTCTAAAATTTTCCAACAAAAAATGTAGAATATCTTTCCTGAGCAAACAACACTTCAATTTTAAGGAAAATCACAGGGAGATGCACTTGAACTATGACAAATTTCAGAAAACACTTCCCAATTTTCTCCAAATATACCGCTGGTGATTCATTAACTATAAACTTAACAAGAGATAATTTTTGGCAATCTAACTAAATCTCGCTACTGCAAAGGAGCAAAGAAATGGCTTTTTTCAGCATCTAGATGCCCACTTTAAGCAACCCAAATAACAAATTTGAGAGTTTGGAAATATATCACTAAAAAATTTATGGCTTTCTGTTGAGTGGGATGTAGTAGGTACTGAAAGTTTATCCAAGGCCAAAACATAGGAAACATTCCATGAAGAAAACTTACATTTACAATGAAAGCAATACAATACTAAGTTGACAAGACAATCTGAGACATCATTTGCACTATACTCAAGATAAACTGCACAACTTACTCGATCAAACTTATTGCAGCAATAGTCTCGGAATACAAGCTCAAAAGGAAATGAACAAATTATGGTTCATGAAAGTAGGAAAATATACTAAGATGAAACAAAATGCTAATGAAGAAAGTAAGCTTATTTTCTTCCTCCAATCCAGTAGGTAAATTATGCTTCCGTAGGGTTGAAGCTCTTATATATGGAGGCTGCAAGTGGAACAAGTCCCAAGAGTGCCATTTGAACCTGCTCCGAGGTGCTCATCTTCACATTGATCTTTCCACTTAGCTTGTTGTTCAGTCCAATGTGAAGTGCCATCTTGGAACCCCTCCCAACTGAGAATTGAGACTGCATGTTAGCCCCCAAAGCAAGATTACCACGCCACTTCATCAGAGACAAACCCAAGAGCAACATGAACCGGTTAATTGGATAATCTTTATCTTTCAAGCGTGCCTCCAAGTTAGCACCATAGGCAGTGTCCCCCTGAGCTCGCATCGCACCGGTGCTCGCAACTAGTGATAGACTTTTTCCAACAGAGAGCTGGTCCTCAACCTTCAATCCAGTTGCCATAGTGTCGCCCAAGAATGTCAGTGAGAATCCTCCAGTAGTCTTGTTCTTTTTGATATTCTTGAACTTGGTCTCACCCCGGAGAACATAAGCAAGCTACCGCCTAACAGTCTGGACATCAAAGCCAGCAAGAGATGATGCATTCTCCCCATGCTTTCCTGAGATTGAAGAGTCCAAATGGACGGTTAATTCTTTGTTGTCCTTGGTGAGTTGAACTGAGACAGCTGCAGGGAACTCCCTAGCAATAGCAAGTGTGTCTTCAAGGCTAACTCCATCAAAACCGCAGTCATGATCCCATGCGTGCACATCTAAAATGGGCCTTGAAATAATAGTTGCTGTCGGCTCGAGGAAACGATATCGGTATGTAGGATCGTCAGAGTCGAATGAAGGCGGCAATACCATATCAGGTAAAGGAACTGCTACATTTTCTGGAGGACGATCCTGATCATTCTCACCAGCCATATTACCATATCCGCAAGAGTCTTCCTCAGATTTGCCTCTCTTCTTCGTCTCCTTTAATCGTTGTAGCCCACCCTTCCATTGTTTCTTTTGTAGAAGCTTGACCCGGTGGTCGTGCTCGTTGAGATATTCATTCTTCTGATCCTTTGTGAGCTTATGGGCCGAGCTTTGGTCAGGGGCCTGAAAGGAGGTAGCCGATCATATTCATCTTCATCATCACAGATGTCTGAATAGTCATCGAGATCAACATCAGAATCTTCTCGTCACCACCCTGATGAGCTGAGAGCTTTGGGTGAGACCTGGGCTGCAAGAGAGAGGATAGCAAGAATGGAAGTGGCAGGGAGCGGAAGCCAAAGCAGGATGCTCTCTTGGAGAAGGATCCTGTAGTTTCAAAAGGGAGTTGGCTTCAGACAATGTCGTTGTAGAGTAGCACAAGAGCAGCAGCTGATTCCTCCAAGCTTGACCATTGGGAAGCACCATCTGGCCCTGTTGGTTCCTCTGGCAATAAGGATGATTTTCAACCAGGGCCACTGGGTTCATTAGGAGCATGTCACTGGCTGCTTGTTGGATGGATTGCAGGATAATGTGGGATCTCTGTGCTATCATTATCTCATAAGTCATAGGATCGCCATCGGAGCTGTCAGGAGGTGCAGAGGCAGCATGAGTGAGAGTAACAATGGCATTGAGCCATATTGATGTACCCAAAGTAGCAGTAATGGTCTTTAGCAGAGGGAGATCATCATCACGGCTCCAACTATCCAAGCGATCCACATATATAATCACATCTGGGGGGCATTTCTTGGTATAACTCTAGACAGCAGAAAGAATCTTCTTATTCCATCCCTGGTCCATCACATTAGTCCTGAGCCCTGGAGTATCAATGATGTGTACCTGAATGCCATCTACACTACCTGAAATCTCTCACACATTTGTAATAGAAGCATCAAAAGCATTAGTTTTGGATTTCTCTTCACCAAAGATGGAATTTATAGTCGCGCTTTTGCCAACTCCTATCTTCCCTAGGACAAGTATATTGCATGAGAAGCTCAATTCCTCTTGACTCTTAGCTTCTTGTTGCAAGGCCTCAATCCAAGCATTCTTAGGACTGGACACCCGTCCACGATGAATACCTTCAGCAAGACTTAGACGGTACAGCACCTGTGCTGCTACTAATTCTTCAGGAGTGGCTCCCATTCTACACACAAGGCGTAGAAATTTCACTCTGATCAACTCAAGTTTTTCATGCAACTTCTTCTCACCAGCATTCATTGCCTCAATAGGTTTAGGCATCATCTCTAGTTCAGAGGGACCAGATATGCTTGAGCGAGATGGAGGGAGAGTTGCAGTTGACCTCAAATATGGAGCTGACGAACCTAAACCAGTCGGGCGATCCACCGAGAATACAGTAGTACCTTGAGAAGTAACTGGAACATTCCCCCCACGAGAAGTGCTAGTCATTGGCTTTAGATGTGAAGCTAATGCACCAGAATCCAAGCCTTCCTCATCCCCATCACCATTATTGTCATCATCCTCTGTATCCTTAATAATCTTCTTTGTATCATCTGATAGGACGTCTTTTTGTACCATTACAACCGAAGAATCCACATATTCATCTTTTTTGCTGGACTCGGCCACTATCACCTCCAATCCATCTTGAGAAAATTTCCCTTCAACATTAGGGGTTACTGCACATTCCACCAGGGTTACATCTATCATGTTCAGTTCATATGATTTGGTATTAATTCCAGTTGTCGCCTCACTATCTTTATCAATGAGGCTAGACCCAGCCACTTCTTCCTCTTCTAGTGTAACATTCCCTTGTGAATGAATAGAGACCAAAGCATCATCTTTCATGACTAATTCATTGCCAAGATTTCCCGGCAAATCTTTCTTCAATTCATCTTGTACTACGGGATGACATCCTCAAATATTGCCTCCGTGGTATCATATTTCTTGTCCTGCTGAACCAGCACGAGCTCTGCTTCCTCTAGCATTTCCGAGGATTCGAAACATGTATGTTTCTTGCTTGACTTGGACAGCACGGTCTTCGATACATCTTGAGTGGATTCTCCATCAACTCTGATGGCTGTAGTACTATGTAATTCCTCCAAGGTTGCATGTACCTCTTGTGGTTGATCCAATTTGGTATTGTCTGCAATTATCGATTCATATTCTTTTGCCTCCGAGGTAGCTCTCATCTCTTCCACCTCGCTCAGCGAAGCGTATGGATCAACATCTTGTGCATATAGAGAGAGAGGAGCATCTTCCATGACGAATTCACACTTCTGTGATACGTGCAAATCCGTGGTAGATTTTCCTCTATTTTCGACTCCTACCTGAGTAAAATTTGTCTCTGTAGTAGGAACGTTCTCTTCTTCCCCACCCAACAACATAGTAGTGTTGACTTCCAGAACATCACGGGTAACCAAATATTGGTATCCCATGCTTGGTTCCTTCGCACATGTCACCGGAACTTCTTGAGTGTCTTCAACTCCTACATGGGTCAGTGTCTGGGACTCACACATGTCACCCTCACTGAGATCGATCGTCTCTTCACCTTGTAGGACATTCGGAGTGTTTAATGTGGTGCTACCCTGAATTGATGCGTCATCCATTATTGTTTTTCCATCTTGAGGCACTACAATTTGACTCCCCTCTTGCTCCATCACAACACATATCTCTTGCACATCATCTGGACCCACGACCAATTCAACTTTTGTTTCTTCTAGAGATGCCATGTTGTCCACAACGAATTCCCTGTCAACTGCTACCACCGAATCATTCACCGTTTTGCCTTCTTCTGCGAGTAGAGCTTCCTCATACTTGGATTTCACGGCATCGTTGTTCTCCTCTCCACCATCTAATAGGACGTCTTCTTGTACCATTACAACCGAAGAATCCACATATTCATCTTTCTTGTTGGACTCGACCACTGTCACCTTCAATCCATCTTGAGAAAATTTCCCTTCAACATTAGGGGTTACATCTACCATGTTCGGTTCATATGATTTGGTATTAATTTCAGTTGTCGTCTCACTATCTTTGCCAATGAGGCTAAACCCAGCCACTTCTTCATCTTCTAGTGTAACATTCCCTTGTGAGTGAATAGATACCAAAGCAACATCTTTCATGACTAATTCATTGCCAATATTTCTCGGCAAATCTTTCTTTAATTCATCTTGTACTGTGGGGATGGCATCCTCAAATATTGCCTCCGTGGTATCATATTTCTTGTCCTGCTGAACCAGCACGAGCTCTGCTTCCTCTAGAATTTCCGAGGATTCGAAACATGTATGTTTCTTGCTTGACTTGGGCAGTACTGTCTCCGATACATCTTGAGTGGATTCTCCATCAACTCTGATGGCTGTAGTACTATGTAATTCCTCCAAGGTTGCATGTACCTCTTGTGGTTGATCTAATTTGGTATTGTCTGCAACCATTGACTCATATTCTTTTGCCTCCGAGGTAGCTCCCATCTCTTTCACCTCGCTCAGCGAAGCGTACGGATCAATATCTTGTGCATATAGAGGGAGAGAAGGAGCATCTTCCATGACAAATTCACACTTCTGTGATACGTGCAAATCCGTGGCAGATTTTCCTCTGTTTTTGACTCCTACCTGAGTAAAATTTGTCTCTGTAGTAGGAAGTTCTCTTCTTCCCCACCCAACATCATAGCAGCTTCGACTTCTAGAACATCACGGGTAACCAAATATTGGTATCCCATGCTTGGTTCCATCGCACATGTCACCGAAACTTCTTGAGTGTCTTCAACTCCTACATGGGTCAGTGTCTAGGACTCACATATGTCACCCTCACCGCGATCAAGTGTCTCTTTGCCTTGTAGGACATCTGAGCACTTAATGAGGTGCTCCCCTCAATTGACGCGTCCTCCATTATTATTTGCCTATCTTGAGGCATCACAATTTGACTCCCCTCTTCCTCCATCATAGCACCTATCTCTTGCACATCATTTGGACCCACGTCCAATTCAACTTTTGTTGTATCCAGAGATGCTAATAAGTTCTCCACAATAAATTCACTGTCAGCGGTACCTTCGAATCCTTCACTTTTTTGCCTCCTTCTGTGATTTGTGCCTCCTCATATTTGGGCTTCATGGCATTATAGTTATCGTTCTTCTGACTTGATATGATCTCTGCTTCTACCATTACATCAGAAGAGTCCACATATTTATTTTTCTTGCTTGGCTGAGCCACTGCCATCTCCAGTCCATCATTAGCAAATTCCCCTTGAACTCTAGTGATTGCTGCACATTCCACAATGGTAGCATCTATCCTGTCTGCTTCAAACAATTTAGCCTCGCTTGTAGTTGTTTTTGCTTCACCATCCTTGCCAACGAGGCTAGCCCCTATCTCTTCTTCCTCTTCAAGTGTAGCATCTAAATAAATCCTTGGTGGATGTATAGAGACCAAATGAGCATCTTTTATGGAAAGTTCATTGTCTTGTTTACCCTGCAAATCCTTCTCAAATTCGCCTTCTCTGTGGGGACAACATCCTCAAACATTGCCTCCAAGGTATTATACTTGTTGTCTTTGTGAACCAACATGAGCTCACCTAATGTTGTATCAACCTTACGAGATGTAGTATCCTCCATGTGTGCTGCCAACACATCTTCGATGACTTCTTAATTAGCTTTAGTCAACTTCCAGGTATGCTTTGATGTAGCATTTATTCCATCAACTTGACCTGATATATTCTCTACCTCCCATTGTGGAGCATGAAGAGAGATCAAATAAGTACATTCGATGAATATATTACCCTCTTGTGTCATATGCCAATCCTTGTCCAGCTCCAATTCAATTGGTAGTATTTCCTCATCTTTCGTTGTTACCTTAGGAGCACATTTTTTGACCTCCTCACTGAGAGTGACCCCCTTTTCACTTTGTAGGACATTCTGAGTGGGTAATGAGGTGCTCCCCTCAACTGATGCATCCTCTATTCTTGTTAGCCCATCTTGAGATATCTCAACTTGGCTATCCTCTTGCTCCATAATTGCACCTATTTCTTTAACATCATCTGGAGTGATGTCCAATTCAACTTTCGTTGCATCCTGAGATGCCAACAAGTTGTCCACAACAAATTCACTATCAACTGCTACCACTGAATCCTTCACCATTTTGCCTTCTTTTGCGACTAGTTCTTCCTCATAGTTGGTCTTCATGGCATTGTAGTTCTCGTCCTTCTGACCTGATATGATTTCTGCTTCCACCATTACACTAGAAGACTCCACATATCCATCTTTGTTGCTTGAGTTAGCCACTGTCATCTTCAATCCATCTTGAGCAAATTCCCTTTGAACACTAGTGGTTGTTGCAATTGTCGTCTCACTATCCTTGCCAACATGGCTAGCCCCTATCTCTTCTTCGTTTTCTAGTGTAGCATCCAAATCGATCTCTGGTGAATGTATAGAGACCAAAGGAGCACCTTCTATAACAAATTTGTCCTCTATGGTCGCTTGTGAATCCACAATCACTTCACCACCAGTTGTGTCCACTACATCTAGAAATGTTGTTCTAAAGGCTTTGTATTTAGGGGTATGTTGGAATGCCATATAAGGGTGCTTAATGCTTGGTTCCACCACGCATGCAATCTTCACATCTTGAACAACTTTCTCATAAGCTTTAGTTAAGGCTTGAGTATCCTTTATCTCAAAGGTAGCATTCATCTCATCGACCTCACTCGATGAAGCTTCCATCTTAGACTTTAACTCATGAAGAGGGATCAAAAAAACATCTTTATCGAAAAAAATCACCCTCAACTTTCGTTTGCCAATCCTTCATGGATGCTTGTTCATCAGACAGTGATGCTTCACCATCTATTGGCCCACGAGAGACATCAATCTCAACCTCCTCATCCATAGTAAGCTTCACTTCTTTTCCTAGGATATCCGGTGTTGCTAATGAAGTGCTTTCTTCGATTTGTTTTTCATTATCATAAGTCCATCTTGTGTTAAGTCCATGACAACTTGAGTCACTACTTGACTATCCTCTTGCTCCAAAGTAGCACCTATATCTTCCATCTTCCCAAAAGTAGCCTCAAATTCAAATTTAGTTGCATCTAGAGAGGCCAACATGGTGTCCTCATCAACAAATTCACTTTCATGTGCAGGCTGTGAATCATTTGATGTTTCACCTTCTTTTGAAAGCACTACCTCGTCATACTTTATCTCCATAACATCATAGTTCTTCTCTCCCTAATCCAACATGATCTCTGCTTCTACTAGCACATATGAGGAGTCCAAGCATACATCTTTCTTGCTTGACTTGGCCACCCTCGTCTCTTCTGCAACTTGAGAAAATTCTCCTTCTACTGTGGTGGTTGCAGCAATACGAAGCTCCGACAAGGTAGTATCTATCTCGCCAAATCAATCTAATTTGCTATAGAATGAAGTTTTTGGTTCACTATCCTTTGTCTCTAAGGTAGATTTTATCTCTTCCACCTCTTCTAGTTTAGTATCCATGGTTTGTACTCAAGGTTTAGAGACCAAAGGAGTGTTTTTCATGAGAAATTCACCCTTTACTGATAATTGCAAATTTGTGGCCAATTCACCACCAACTACAATCATCACCTCTGTAGGCTCTGTGCCACCATGTTTCTCATCCACCCCACACAACATGATAGTAGCTTCATCTTCTAGAACTTCATAGGTCTCCAAATGGGGGTGTTCAATTCTTGATTTCATCATGTGTGCTGCCAAAACATCATCTTGGCCTTTGACCACCAGATCATCGTCATCCTTAGCCACTAAAACTTTTATGCTCTGTACTTGGGACACCTCAACCACCATTTCATCATGTTTATCCTCCAAAGGCTCCAACTACCAGTTGCCTCCAAAGACATCTTGTTCTTCCAGTTTCAAACCCCCCTTCACCAATTCACTATCCAATATGTGTTTTGTGCCTCTTGCCTCCACTTGACCTTCCATGGTCTCTGATACTACGGTTGCTTCCTCCTTCATATGAGTGGCTTCTACCGATGCTAAGCATCCACTTTTCCAATCCTCTTTCGCAAATTGCACCTCATCACTCTCTCCACCTTGAACCATCTCTGTTGCCTCCAGCTCAACATTACTAACCATAGCTATTGCTTCCATCACATCTTCAGTAGTCATTTTACCAACCGTTGTCTCTAGCTCACCTAACTTGCCATCCACTACACCTTTGGTTACCTCCACCACCCTCGGCTCATTTTTGTTGGCATCCATTATAACCAAACTCCCATCTTTCTCCAAGAATTCCACCTCTCCTTGCTTCAACTCAGTGTTCTCTCCAACTTTGGTCTCCTTCACATCTTCCAACTCTTTGGTGTTGGCCTCTAGCACCTTCACCACATCGGGAACAAATTTCTCTTCATATGTCCCTTTATCAAATTATGCATCCACCACATCCGGCACAGGTTTCTCATCGTCCACAATATCATCAGCTATTGACATAGTGGTTACGACAATTTGGCCATGGATCTTGCTCAGCCTATAGCTCTAGTTTCCATAATAACTAGTAGAAAATGAGCTAGCACGGGTAAAGGAGATACAATTTTGGGGTCCTAGGCAAGGCTCTGGTACAAAAATGAAGTTTTCTTTGCTTTTGTGTGTGTTTGGCTCGTATCTTTGGTTGTTGTTATAGAATGGGAAGAGGTGATGGTGTATTTAAATAGGTTGCTAGAGAGTTGCAATAGGATGCAAAGGGAAAAGTGCATGCTAGTGGTGACCCATGTGGCTTTGCTACTTGTGTTTATATTTGCTTTTCTTGCCTTGTAGTTTTTGTGTTTGGGTACAGTTGTGTTTCAATATTTCTTTCTAGCTGGGCGTATAACCTTTTGGTTGATGTTTTTTTTTTGGGTTTTTTTTTGTGGTTTTTTGGGTTGTGGGGCTAGTTAAAGAAGAAAGTTTGGGATGTTTGTAGTGATAGTTGTATTTAATAAGGTACCTCTTGCTTCTTATATGAGTTCAATAAAACATTTTTTTGGCAAAGAATCAAATTTGGCTTGCTTTGTTATTCTCAAAAGTTATACAATACATGCAAGAAATAAAGGGTAACATGAATAGATGTTAGATGGAATTGAATAGATGAATAGATAGTTCTTGTGATGTATTTAAATAGGTAGTCATAGAGTTGCAATAGGAAGCAACTAAAAAGTGCATGCTAGAGGTGATCCATGTGGTTTTGCTATTTGTGTTTATATTTGCCTTTTCTTTCCTTGTGGTTTTTGTGTTTTGCTAGAGTTCCACTTTGGTATTTCATTCTAGTTAGGCATATAAACTTTTGGTTGATGATTTTTGGGGTTTTTGTGGATTTTTAAAAATGGTATTGGTTGATAGTTGTGTTTGATAAGGTACCTCTTGCTTCTTGTATGAGTTACAATAAAGTAGTTTTTTTTACAAAGAATCAAAAGTTAGCTTGCTTTATTGTTCTCAAAAGTTGTACAATATGTGCAAGAAATAAAGGGTGGCATGAATGGATGTTAGATGGATTTGGTTCTTGTGACCTTTTCCTTATGGGAAGATGTGGTGATGTATTTAAATTCGTAGCCAAAGAGTTGCAATAGGAAGCAATGGGAAAATTGCATGCTAGTGGTGATCCATGTGGCTTTGCTATTTGTTTTTTTCTTGCCTTGTGGTTTTTGTGTTTGGCTGGGGTTTTGTTTCAATATTTCTTTCTAGCTTGGCATATAACCTTTTGACCAATGGTATTTAGGGTTCTGTGGGTCTTTTTTTCTTATGGCACTGGTTAAACAGGAAAGCATGGTATATCTATAGTGATAGTTCTCTTTGATAATGTACCACTTGCTTCTTAGTTAAAATAAAGTAGAATTTATCAAAGGATCACAAGCTAGCTTGCTTTATTATTTACAAAAGTTACACAATACGTGCAAGAAATAAAGGATGACATGAACATATATTTGATGGCTGTGGTTCTTGTGAACTTTTCCTTATGGTTCTATTTTGAAAGGGGTGTGCAAGACATATATAGCATTGATATACTTAATATGTTAGTTCTTTCTTGTTGTGTTGGTTCAAATAAAGTAATTTTATGGAAGTATTAAAGTGTAGCTCCATTTTATGGTGTCTAGACCATTGAAACAAGTCAACTCCATATTCGAAACAATTCGATTCCACGCTCAGCAAAACCATTCAACCTTCGAACTAACTCGATTCAACGCTCAAAGTAATTCAATTTCATACTCGAAACAATTCAATCTAATGCATTGGACAAGTGAAACAATTCAACACTTGGAACAATTCAACCTTTCACATCTATCCATTGTAGCCCACACGTGAATACAAAGAAAGTAGAAAATATAATGGTTCACGTGTAAAAACATGGCCCGTGGAACATACTGGGTGATTTCAAGTATAGTCATTGACTTTTTTCCTTTTGAAATACTAGTACATATGGAAGAAAAAAGTATTTTTCTCATGGCCTATGGACTTGTGATATAGAAAAGAGAAAAACATTTAAATCAAAGATAAAACAATTTTTGCTCTAGCTCAATGGACCCAAGAAAGAAAGAAGAAAAGCTGTTGATATAATTGTGGGCTTCAGACTTAAAAAGCAATGAAAACACCCACCCTCAACTTCTCAAGGCCTCAAGGCCCGATTGCCTTTTTTTTCGCAGGTGTGCCCTCGATTGCTCGCTAGCACATGTGCACTCAATATCGTGTCCCTAGTACACATCACCAAATCTAACCTTTTCCTTTCATGTGAACGATAGTTATTTTTTAGAAAAATCCTCCGATTTATATTAATAACAATGCAATGTTAAAGTATAAGAGTAGTTAACTTTTACATCGAAGACCTTTAGTGAATAACTTGTTACTGCCAAGTCCTCGAGTCGATGATCGTGCTAAATCTCTTTATCTTCCTCGCCGATGACTTCTGATCGTGCAATGGCAACATGATTGCTAACGGTTAAGGAAGTGAAAAGTAGATTTGTTAGACATGTATGTCTTGTAATCTCTCTGGTTTGGCATGATTTCATGTAAGCTCTTCTTGTTAGGATAGTCGGTTAGGGCTGATTCGATTTCCTTTCTTAAGTGCTACTCATGCCGCATGTATATATACTCTTGCTTGTCAATGAAAAATACAAGAGCCGAGTTATACTCGCCTTCATGTTATCAGATGTAGTGCTGATCCAAAGCACAGTCCTTTCTCCCCTCCTCTCATCTCCTTCCCACCACTAATGGGCAACACCAACGCAAAGCTAGATGAGCATGTGGCCCTCTAGGCGTAGGACGTGGGCGTGGCTGACATACGTCATATTTACATAAATTTTTCTGTCATTTTACCTCTATTATTTTCGCAATTTGGGACAATTTTTTTATCATTTACATGCTTTTCTATAATTAATTGCTCAATTTGGATCATTTTATACTTTTCTATAGTTTTTTTGTCGGTCGGTGCGATCGAGGCGCACAAACGACAAATCTGGACTTCTGGGATTGTTTCGTACAGATGTGCATGTCACAGTGGATGTGTAGGATCAAACCGCAATGAAACCGGACTCCCGGAGGGTCTAAACATAAGAAATCCAAAGAAGAGAGGACATGTTTGTAATTACATAGAACTTCGAGGGCTAAATTGCAAATATCAAAATCCCCCGATCCGTTGCATCCCTAGCAGCACTGGCTGTTGAGCTCGGTTTTATTCTCACCTAGTCTCCTTTGCTTCTCCTCCCCCCAATCTCTTCCGCATCTGGCCGCCGGCGAGCACCGGGCCGCAGCTCGTTGGCGTGCCACCGTTTCTCCACCGCCCGCCACCTCTTCCATCAGCCACCACCACCCGCAGTTCCTCTCGTGCACCGCCAAGTCCTCCACCGAGATCCACCAAGCGCCGGCGGCCACCCATAGAACCACCGGCGGCTACTCCTCCACCGCGCCAGCTCTCCCCTGCCTCCCTCCATTAGCGCCACCACAAGGCCACCGACTCTTCTCTGCTTTCTCTCCCTCTGCACCACCAAGCATTGCCGGCGGCTGCCACCCCTTTCCTCCGGCGTGCCACCAACCGGACACCTCATCCTCTACGGCGAGCCACCCCAACTCTGTCGCCTCTCTGCTCCCTCTCCGGCCATCTCCACCGCGACCACCCGCATTGCCGCCTTCCTCTACCCCAGCATGGGGCAATCCATGACTCCGCCGTCTTCACCGACTTCACCTCGGCCTCATCTGCTTCCCCTTCTTCCTCCTTGGTTCTGTCAAATTTCTTCCCCTTGATTTCTTCAGTTCTCTATTACTGTTCACAATAACTGCCTATTATTACTCTATGAACTGTTAATTACTATTGTGATCTGTGATGGTGAATTGTGGACTACGATGTATGCATGTGCATTGATGATGTGAATTTGCGTTTTTGACTAAGATTAGTAATATCTGTGCCATGTTATTTGTTCAATGGATTGACAATACTTATAAGTAATTTCAGTTGTAGTTCTTGTTCACTATAGTTGTTGTTGACACTGTGATCAGTATCTGTTAGTGGTAGTTGTGAATGTGTTTCATGTGAAGTTGCAGCTGTAGCCTCATAGCTTTGTGTAACCCCTATTTTAGTGATCTGTTATAATGTGAGTTCTATTAGTAGGAGTTATAGATGTCAGTGTAGCATTTGTGTTTTATCTGTCATTGTTCTATTTTCTGTGTATGTCTATGTGTTGTCTTGCGAATTAACTAACTGGCGATCGCTCACCTCCCCTTGCTATCTCGACCCCCTCCTTGCTTCTAGACTCCCTTTTTCCTCCTTTTCGCGATCTGTCGATAGTTAGGTCGGGAGTTTGTTCATAGTAGTGTCTTATTTGGTTAGCTATCTGTGCCGCCATCATCTAGTTAGCCGTCGACCGTTTACTCCCTCTTTCTCTCTTGATTTCCTCCGTGCTTTTAAACTATCTTAGTGCTTCTCGACTTCCTTGTTCTATCTCACGGTCGGTAGTTAGTTAGGTCGTCGCTCGGTAGTTTAGCAGGTTCGTTTGTGTAGTCAGTCGTTGTGTAGTTCATTCGGTTGTACGATATCCATTCGTACGGTCGTTCATCCCATCATCTTTTGTTTGTGTGTTTGTTAGTTCGTTCGTTATTTCGTTCATGCGACTAGGGGTTCGATCGGTCATTTTCGTTGTTTAGGTTGTTCAGCCGATTTGGTAGTTGTTTTAGGTTTAGTTTTTAGTTTTCACCCCGTTTCAATTCACCTATCTATAGGTGAGCATCAGTAGCCTCAGTCTAGTCCCTGTGAAGAACACGACACTTACCGCTGTTTTAGTGGTAACCCGTATATTTGCAGGTGTGCTATTTTTGCATGATCGGCGACGACTATCAAAACTCTCATCCCGATCACGCTTGATCTCCGCCCGTCCAACTACACCAAGTGGTGTGGCTTGTTCGAGGTCCCATTGTTCAAATTTGCACTCAACGATCACATCAAGACTGCTTCCACCTCCTTGCCTGATGCACAATGGTAGTGTATGGCCGTCACCATTCTCTTCTAGCTCTACAGCTCAGTATTCTTTGAGATCCTTGAGATTGTGATGGCCTCCGGTGCTACTACTCTCACAATCTAGAACAACATTGAAGTGCTCTTCCGTGACAACAAGGAAAGCGGAGCACTCTACCATGAAGATGAGTTTCACTGCATCACCCAAGGCGATATGTCTATCTCTAACTGTTGTCGCAAAAGAAGAATCTCGCCGATGCTTTGGGCGATGTTGGGCAGGCCATTAACGACAAAACCCTCGCCTCAATACGCTCTATGGTCTCAATGAGAAGTATGTGTTCCTATAGACTCTTCCACCAATGCAAAAGCCATTCTCGTCTTTCATTGAGACCTAGTATGCTCTCATCCTTGAGGAGATCAAGAGCAAAAATGACGTTTCTCAGGCTACTGCTCTTATTGCCAATGCCAACTATGGTTCATCCGGGCAACTTCGGCTACAAGACTAATCTTGCCAACAACTCCAGCACTAGCAGTAGCCACTTCTATCAAACTGGCAGTGGCTCCCACTTTAACAATGGCCACCGCTCACATCAAAACCACGAAAACGCTGGCGGCGACCATGGCAACAATGGCAGCGGCAGCAGGGGTTCCTTCACCAATCATAGTCCCTGGCCGTCGGCTTTCAACCTGTGTATCAGCACCATGCAGATGTATCTGTTCTAATCCCAACCCCCCGCGCATGGCACCTAGACTCCTTGGTCCCTGTCCTGCGCCACAAACACCACATCCACTTCCTGCCACACTACCACAACAGTAGCCACCATAGATGCCCACGCTTGCTGGGTCATCTACGGCTCCGATACAATGGCAGCCTGCCGTAGCAGGCGCTTCCTGCGCCACAAAAATTTAATTGCTTGATTTTCTACTTAAAAAAGGTTATTTTTATGAAAAGTAATTTCAGTAAAAAAGTAAAAATAAAATAAATAATAAATAAGTTAGTTTAAAATAAAAATCAAAGTTATTTGGTTTCTTGAAATTTAAAAATTTTCGCTAACCTAATTTTCTACTTTAAAGAAAAGAGTCTTCCTGTTAAACAAAAAAAATATTTTATAAAGAAAAATATCTAAATTTTATTTGAAAATATTTTTATAAGTTCAAAATAGCCTTAGAAACTTCTATGAATTTTTCTAAGATTTTTAAGCTCTGTTTGTAATTTATTGTATTATTTTAAAGCTAGAAAAGAGAAACATTTTCAAAAATTGAAATATACTTTAATTAATTCTGAAATTATTTTCTTTAATCTTTTTAGGTTCCAAGGATTTTGCTGGAATTTTCTTGAATTTTTCTAAAGTTTTTTTCTTCTTTTTTCTTTTCTCTCTTTTCTCTCTCCTCCTTTTTCCTTTCTTCTTCCCTGAACCATTACGTGCAGCACAGAGGAGCAGCCACCATGAGCATTTTTTTGCAGCTCCTTCAAACCTCCATAACTTTTGATTCTCTCAACCGTTTCCCGTGAAATCAAGTGCTTTCTCTCCGTCTCATCAAGCCTCTTTATTTCCTCACTGTTTCCCCTCTCATTGATGATCATTTTCGTGGGATTTAACTTATGCCATTGATGGATATGGTTGCTTGCTCTTCTTCCTCTTACCTCCTCAACCTCTATAAAAGAGAGCACCGTGAGCCCCTCCTCATCCTCACTCAACTCCGAAAATCTCAAGCCCCCACTCCCTCTCTATTGGCCGCAATCGAAGTTTTATTTTTGTGTTCCAAGCGTCATTCTTCGGCTTATTGCGTCGTCTACAGTGGAGCACTGCCACTTTTGACCACACCATTGGCTTCACCTTGTCGCGTTCTACGCGGTGCTTAGCTTGCCTTTGCCGGAGCATCGTCGCCACCGTGGGCCAAATCGGATCACCGTTCCTTGCATCGCCATCGGCCGACCGTGCATGCCTGACCAAAGCCTGTCGGCTACCTAAAGGCTTCTCCACTGCGTTCCGCTAGTTCGTTGACTGAGCCGTCTGCGCCGTTGAGTTCGTCTCGACGCGTTCTACGCCGTGCTCTCTCCGCTTGTCCAAAAACCTTCCCCAAATTTTTGCGCCCGACGCCTAGCCATGGCCGCAATTAGCACTTCACGTCCCCGTCTGTCCGAGAATGCTTTCAACAATCCGTTCACGTCAAAACGTGCCAAACCATCCCAGATGGTTACCTGTCAGACAGTTTTGGATTCATCTCACCGAGCACGAAGATATTGAGTTTTTCGTGTTTTGGTACCGACATCGTTCAAACGACGATTATGTCGTCTTTGATGAGTTTTCGGCTTAGCCGATATTTTTCCTAGCCTTACCTCGTTGCGTTCTAGGCCGTGCTCACATTACTTCTTCATATTCTTTGCTCGAAAATTATTCTTCTCTCCAACCCTATGCCATTAGGCGTCGTACACGTTGTCGATGTGCTCCGTTTGACGTGCCGTCACTTCCTACATGTGCCTCGGGTTCTTAGTAACCCATTTTGCTAGTTGGCTTCACCTTCCGTGTCCTTTTCCATCGGCGTCATGGCCAAAAACAGTGAAAGGGCTGCTGTCCATTACTGTTCATGTAGGAATATTCCTTTGGAATATTCCTAATTTTTCTTTTTAGGATTTTATGATCCGCTAGTTTTTCAATCGCTCGTTCTCCTCCGTCCGAACTTTGAATTAAGTGATTCTAGTTTTTAAATTCATCTAAATTCATAATATATCTTTCAGTATATATTTTGTAATTTTTGGATTTATTGACCGACCATTAGCTGAGTATCCTCACCGCCGGAACACCGTCGCCACCGCTACCCGAGTTGCGCCACCGCTTCACCTTGCTGCCGACTACCTTCCAGCCACTTGTGGTAATACACAAGAGCATCAATGCACTTCTCGTAATCCCTTATCTCTTTTTCGCACCTCGCCAACCATCGTCGTGCCCCGCACCGCCAACGAGCCCACGGGCTTCGTGCGCCACACCGCCGTTCCCACCCGTCACCGTTTGGATGTCCGAATGTCCCCTAGGACCAATTGGACTATCCGAACTTCTCTAAACAATTAGATGGTCCAAACTTCTCCGTGCATCATCACCGTCCGATTCTCATCTAACGACCTCCACTAAGCCATTCCCTTCTCTTACCTACTTGGCAAGCCATGTCTACACCCAACCCATGTGGCAGCCATGACAGTGCCACGTGGTATGTCACATCAGCCTCTGACCACCTTTGCTTTCTCAGTAAGGAGTAGTCGTAAGAGTACTTAGTAGTCAAAGTCATAGCCGACTCCGAGTTCCTTCGCTCTCCACCATTGTCGCTTTTGACCACTGTTGTTCATTGTCGTCCCGACCACTCGACTCTGACTACTTTTTGTTCTAGATTGCTACAGTGTTCTTCGACCACTATAGAGTTTCGACTGGGTCTTCGTCTGAATCTTCGACTTCGCCTTCACTAGTATTTGGAGTCTCTATCTTCAACTTCGACCTCCACAACTTCAACTGTCGATTCGACCATGGCTTCGGCCACGACTTTGACTACGTCTTTCGATCTTGGTTTCGACTATACACAAATATTGTAGCTTCCAACCACTTTTTCTTCATAGAGAAAAGAATTCCAAGAATTTCTTTTATTCATTTATTTGGAATTCAAACTTCCAGAAGTCGTCCTCTTTCGTCCTAACTCGATTGGACCTATTCAAATTCCTAAATTCATCTAAATTCATATTCTATGTCCCAATATATATATATATATATATATATATATATATATCATAAGTTTTAGATTTTATTTGAATTTTATTTGAGTTTAGTTGTTCTGGTTTTCCACGTGTAGACTAGGACTAATCTGGAGAGTATAACTTTGGCGAATCTCAGCAAACTTCGAAGCAGGCAAGTTACACCTTTGATCATTTTGCTCCCAGTAATTTAAATTAATTATGTTGTTTTTAAAATTATTATGCATACGTACTTTTATTTAAACCTAATTTAAATTTGATTTAAATTCTAGTTATACCCAAATCCTTTGTGTATGGCCAGATTTGATATTAAACTTCCTTATGCTTTGTCATCTTAGATGAAAATCTAGTTAGTACAGTAGTATTGACTAAAAATTTTATAGAATTGCTTAGCCATGCTTAGAATGATTTAAGTGGGAATATTTGTTTTACTTCAGAACAATGATTTTCTAAAATGTATTCTTGATTTCGGTGAGCCAAGAAGATATATGAAATATTTCAAAATAAAATATGAAACTTGGTTTAGACCTAGGCTAATGGTTAAGTGGTGGGTGCTGGTATGCATTGTTGTTCGGTGACACAATGTTGATTGTTAGACATAAGGGGTATGTAGTTTGAGCCTAAGTCAAGTTAAGGGCCGGTCTGTGAGTTACTGTTGCAAAGCCATATCGTACTACCACAAGGCTGGTATGGGATAGTCCTGGCTGACTAATTTGTGAGGTCCTAACTTTGGTCTCGCTATAGGTTGAATGTGAGCGTGGTGTAGGTCATGAGAAGTCTCACACGACACAAGAGGGGGCTCCAAGTTGTGAATTCATGTTGTTGTGAAACCTTAGTGGCGGCGTGACCAAGTTGATGATATAGCATTGTAAAAGCCTTGTTATGATCTCCTCGCCGCACACCAAAGGAAGTGTGTTTATCTAGTGGCAATGTGGGATGATCATGTCTTCTGAGTAAAGTTGTACAATCTCTGTAGAGTATATAATCTATCCTAGATAGCCGTGCCCATGGTCATGGGCAAGCTGAGTAAAGTTTTTCATGGATTAGACTTTGGTTTTCAAAATAGTTTCTGAAAAGGCCTATGGATGGATGGAATCCATGGGATATTAAAAAGCATATGGATGGATGGAATCCGTATGAGATCTTTTGAAAAAGATGGACCAAGTGGGATACCTGTGAATAGGTTAGTATTTGGTCGGAGCCTGCACTAACAATATTATTTTGTTAAATTACTATTTCTCTCTATTATATCAAATTCAGCTTTTGAATCTACTTACTGTATTTACTTTAATTATGCTTTTCGCACAAATAACCTATTATGCCTTCTATTGTCAATCCTTATGTATGCATGAACTCTGTTAAACCTCCTGGTGTAACTTGTGGAGTACTTTATGTACTCACGTTGCTTCATTCACTATTTTCAGAGAAGGACTTCATCAACTTCAGTGAGAATAACGATGAGTAGGCCACGTCTTACAGTTATTTGCTTGTGGGTAGGCAGGATGAGCTGCTGTTTTATGGTTCTTTTTTCGTTGCTTATATTTAATTTTGGTTTATGAACCATTGATGTAAACTTTGGCCATTAGGACCATATTTAGTTAATGAATAAATATCATTGTGTATGATATGAATCTTTGTTATTCACTGTGTGCATTAGCTTGATCCTGGACTAGTGCGATTTACACAGAGGATCTTAGAGTCATTGCTCCGGAGTCCAACAGTAGACCTCACGATCGGTAGTCGAAGGCTTTGCAATCGGTTGTTGTAGGCTTCATGATCCATACTCGTAAACTTTGCGGTCCACTATCGTTGCCTTAGGCTTTTCAATTGGTTGTGCTAGACCTCGTGATCAGTAGTCGAAGGATTTGCAATCGGTTGATACTCGTAGACTTCATGGTCGGTTCGAGTGCTTCAACTCTTGCTATCATTGAGTACTTCGAGTATTCGTGTTAGGCCAGCGGTATGACTGGCTGGTGCATGGTGGTCGGTGATCGGTGAACAGTGCTTAGAGGAATAGTACTCGAAGGATTTGGTACTCGAAAGATGGAAGTACTTGGTAGTTAGATGGTCATGGTACTTGGTAGTCGAAAGGGGTTGGAGATTAGTAATCATGGACTTAGCAATCTAGTGCGTTAGTCATAGCAATCGGTACTTGGTAGTTGGTACTTGATGGTTCTATGGTTCATAGTGATGCTTATTATTCTCGAGTATTCTAAGCGATGGTATTTCTGGAGTACTTGTGTTCGAGTACTTGATGAGCTAGCGACCGGTCTTGCAAGCGGTTGTATCCGACCGTAATGAGTGATTTGAAGCATGCAAATTGTGGTCATGGATGGCCTGGTTGGTATTCGTGGGTGGTTTGGTTCTTGTCTATGGGTAGACGAGGGTGTGTTCTACGTGTGTCCTGATGATGGTCAAGTTGTGAAGAACTTATGCCGGGGAAAATGTTCTTTGGTCTTTGCATGTGTAGGTGGGCGTGGAGACGGTTATGGTCGGTGGCGTGGAGGACTCGGACTAGGATTGGGAAATCTGAGGTCCAGGCGATCGAGGATGTCACGCTAGGTGGTCAGGCTCACACTAGAGAACGTGGAGATCAAATGTGATGATTCGTGGAGAAGCTACGGGCAGTGCAGTCCAAGATGCTTCGACACAGAATGTGATAGTGCATATGAAGATACAGGAGGTGATGTCCTGGAGGCTTTGTCACGTGTTGAGTTAGGAGTTGTGGATGAAGTCCATAACTTGGAAGAGGTAGAGTTTGGTTTAAACCCATGTTCAGAAGTGTTTTGGGTCCCTTGGATTCTGGAAGAGACAAGGTTTTGAGTCTATGTTTGAGGTAGACACGGTCGTATGCTAGGCAATTGATCACTCTGCCGTCGAAAGAATCATCGACCGTCAAGAAACTCCAAAAAGTGGCGACAATCATTCACCTCTCCTCTGATTGCAGTATTCGATCCTACAGTATATATTATCGATTATTTGGGATTATTAAAAGTTCAGAATTATGATCAATTAAGTGGAATGTTGTGATTGTGTAAGTTGTTGGATCTTGTAGACAAAATTGGATGGTGTAGTTTAATGAGAATCTAATATAGGTGAAGTAATTTGATCGATGTGATAGTTATTTGTGTGATGAGGATCTTTGGGTTATTTGATAGTATGACTTTATTTTTAGTGAATATCTCTCTTGGAGTTAGAATATTTCTAAAAAATTTAGTTGGTGGGGGTTGTATTTAGCTATTGGTGTTATAATGATTGAGTATATTCATATTTTTAGACTGGTTAGTCAACAGATTGGAGGATTTGTTCTATCAATTACACTGAATTTGTTAGACCATGTGGTGGTTGTGTATTTAGTGATGATGAATAATTGACATTTGGCTTTCATTGGAATTTGCATTTGTAGGAGTTCTAGTCGATGTGCTTCTATTGCTGAAAGTTTCAGGTTAGCAGGACTGGTCGGCAATTTGACAATAGAAGATGACTAAGGCAGGTCGACCACAACTTTTCGACCATGACTAGCTTCGACCATGCTCGGTAATCGGTGGTCCAAATGGCTTTGTTCGATCATCAGGTTTTGACCACGACTGGCTTCAACCATGGACGGTAGTCCGATCGACCTTGTGATGGCTGGTGCGATCAGCCTTGTGATGGATGGTCCAATTGGCAAGTCCGAATGATAGATTTCGACCACGGTAGACTTTGACCACGTCCAATTTCGACCACATCCTCTTTGACCATGACAGACTTCATTCACGTTAGACTTCGACCACGTCAGGCTTTGACCACGGTAAGTCAAGTACTACAAATTTTGACCACATCAAGCTTTGACCATGGTAAGTCGAGTATTGCAGATTTCAACCACGTCAAACTTCTACCACAGCAATCCAACCATGCTTTTTCGACCTCGTCATTCTTTGATCACGACATTTTGACCACGAAACATCGACTATGGTAGAACTGCGACGTTCTAGGAGAGTGCAATTTCGACGACAATTCTCACTAACTCACAAAGTAAGGTAAGTTACACCTTTGATCATGTTGTTTCAAGTAATTTAAATTATTTATATTATTTTTAAATTATTATACATGTGTACTTTTATTCAAACCTAGTTTTAATTCGATTTAAAATCTAGTTATACCCAAATCCTTTGTTTATGGCCAAATTTGACATTGAACTTTCTATGCCTTGTCACCATAGAGAAAAACCTAATTGATACATTAGTATTAACTAGATATTTTGTAGCAAAGCTTAGCCATATTTAGAATAATCATAGGTTAGTATACCTTTTTCCATAAAATGATAAACTTTTGAAATGTATTCTTGACTTCGGTGAGTCAAGAAGTTATATAAAATATTTCAAAACAAAATATGAGACTTGGTTTGGACCTAGGCTAATGGTTAGGTGGTGGGTGCTAGCATGCATTGTTGTTCGGTGATGCAATATTGATTGTCAGGCACAAATGGTATGTGATTGGAGCCTATGTTAAATTAAGGACCAGTCTATGAGCTACTGCTACAAAGTCACATCGTACTTCCACAAGACTAGTATGGAACAGTCTTGGCTGATTAATTTATGAGGTCCCAACTTTGGTCTCGCTATAGATTGAATGTGAGCGTGACATAGGCCATAAGAAGTCTCACACGGCACAAGAGGGGCCGCAACTTATGGATTCATGTTGTGATAAAATCGTAGTGGCGGCATAACCAGGTTAACGGCTTAGTATTGTAAAAGCCTTGTCATGATCTCCAGTGTGCAAGCTAAGTAACCTATTCGATGGCAATATATAATGATCATATCTTGTGGGTAAAGCTGTACAATCTCTGCAGAGTGTATGACCTCCTGATATAACTTGTGGAGTACTTTATGTACTCATGTTGCTTCATTCACTATTTTCAGAAGATGACTTCACCAGCTTCGATGAGGATAGCAACGGGTAGGCCATGTCTTACAGTCATTCGCCTGTTGGAAAGCTTGAATGGGTTGCTGCATTTTTGTTCTTCTTCCGCTATTTATATTTAGTTTTGGTTTATGAACCATTGATGTAAAATTTGGCCATTGGACTCATATTTAATAAATATCATTATGCATGATATGAATCTTTATTATCCACTGTGTGCACTAACTGATTCTGCACTAGTACGATTTACATAGAGGATCCTAGTGTCGTTGCTCCGGGGTCTGATAGTTTAGATGATTTAATTTCGTCATTTGTAGGATGCCTTACAATTTTGGTTAGACTCATGTGATCACTTGCGTGTATCTCGACACTTTTGTGTGTAACTTGATTTGGTCAAATGTTGTAATTATCACTTAAGATCTTTGCTTGAATAATCATTCTCATCTTGGATGGTCCTCAAAACTCAAGTTAGAGAACCTCATTTTACATTGTTGTATGTCTTTTGACTTATTACATGCACTTAACTAATCTTTTACCATGATTATTTGTTGTCTGGGTTTGATAATATGATGCCATTTACTTGAGAACAAGTAGAAGTCTAAAGCTTGGGGGTATGACATGTGTCATTTTTTACACATATTTACGTATCATTTTACCCTCATATATTTCGCATTTTAGGACCATTTATGATAATTTACATGCTTTTCTACAATAAATTGCTCAATTTGGATCATTTTACATTTGTGTTCTAGCATGATCGAGGCGCATTGACTCTAAATTTGTGTTCCAAGACAATTCCATACAAAAGTACGCATCACCACGGACGCGTAGAATCTTCCTGCGAAGAAATCAGAGCTTCTGAGGACCAAAACAGAAGAAAACACTAAGGGGAAGGACCTCCTTGTAAATTCCAGATTCACTGTTCTCCTCCGCATCTGGCCGTCGGCGAGTGTCGGGCCGCAACTCATCGGCGTGCCATCATATCACCATCGCCACTCCTCTCCTTTTGGCCGTCTCCCTTCTTTACTCCTCCATCGCCCACCTTAGCGCCATTGCTCTCCCTCCAGCGAGCCCGTCATTATCTTCTTCTCGCCTAGCCCCCCTTTGCTCCTCACCTCTCACCCCATCCTTCTTCCTCCACCAACCGCCATCTCTTCCTCTGCACCACCGGTGGCCACCACCACCATACTCGCCGATGCGCCACCTCTCCTCTCCCCAAATCGCTCCACTGACATGCCTCCCCTTCTACGCTGCCCTTCACCTCCGGCCACCTCTTGTTCCCTAGTCTCCCTTGTGCTTCTCATCCACTGCCTCTATTGCTCAAGCTGCTGCAGCCCCACCAATCTACTTCCACCAGGTGTCCTCCAACCGTTGGGCCACCTCTGCCATCCCACAGAGTGCTGGCAAAACTCCTCTGCGCTGATGCCGATGCCAACTTATGCTACCTCGGTGTCGGACCCTGGGTTTGATACCCGAAATCCTCTATGATTCCACCGCACTATTCCTTGGATCAGTAGATAGTGCTCATAGGTACATTGCTGGATCTTTTCATACACGATCAAAACCATACCATTACAATACCAGAGTTCAAATAGACCTCTGTCGGACCCCGGTGTAAATCGCATTAGTCCAGGATCAAGCTAGTGCACACAGTGGATAACAAAGATTCATATACAATGATATTTATTCATTAACTAAATATGGGCCTGATGGCCAAATTTTACATCAATGGTTCATAAACCAAAAATAAACATAAACAGCGGAAGAAAACCAATGAAGCAGCAGCCCATCCTGCCTGCCCATAGGCGAATGACTGTAAGACGTGGCCTAGTCGTCACCATCCTCACCGAAGTTGTTGGCATCGTCCTCTGGCAACAGATTTTAGCAAGATGAGCACATAAAGTACTCCCAAGGTAAGCACATAAAGTACTTACGCAAGTTACACCAGGAGTTTTTAACAGAGTGAATGCATGCATAGGGATAACAATGGAAGGCTTAATAAGGTTATTTGTGCGTAAACGTAGAATTAAGGTAAATACAGTAAATAGATTCAAAAGCTGAATTTGATACAGTAGATAGAAATAACAATTTAACAAAATAATATCGTTAGTGCAGGCTCCGACCTAACACTAACCTAGTCACAGGTATCCCACCTGGTCCATCTTTTCCAAAGATTTCACATGAATTCCATCTATCCATATGCTTTTCAAAATCTCTTATGGATTCATATCGTTAGTGTAGGCTCCGACCAAACACCAACTTATTCACAGGTATCCCACCTGGTCATGAATTCCATCCATCCATCCATAAGCTTTTTTAGAAACCATTTTAAAAACACAAGTCTAATACATGAAAAACTTTACCCAGCTTGCCCGTGACCGTGGGCACAGCTATCCAGGATAGATTATACACTCTGCAGAGGTTGTACAGATTTACCCACAAGACACGATCATCCCATATTGCCACTAGATTAACACACTTCCTTTGGTGTGCGGCGAGGAGATCATGACAAGTCTGTTACAATGATCCATAGCCAAAACAGTCACGTCGCCACTAAGGTTTCGCCACAACTCGAATCCACGAGTAGGAGCCCCCTCTTGAGCCATGTGAGACTTCTCGCAGCCTACACCACGCTCACATTCAGCCTATAGTGAAACCGTATTTGGAACTTCACAAATTACTTAACCAGGTCCGTCCCATACCGGACTTGTAGTAGTGCGATGTGGCTTTGCAACAGTAGCTCACAGACCGGTCCTTAATTTGACTTACGCTCAATCCACATACCCACATGCACGACAATCAACCAGGTGTCACCAAACACGAGGCATGCCGGCATCCCACCACCTAACCAATAGCTTAAGTCCAAATCATAAGTTTTTATTTTTGTTTTTAAACCATTTTTATAAACCATCTTTGACTCACCGAAGTCAAGATTTCAATAAAAGGAACTATCATTTCAAGTGAAATAGTTGATCCCACCTAAAATTATACTAAGCCAGGCTAAGCATTTTTATAAAATTTTTAGTCAATACTATAGTACTAACTAGTTTTTAGCTAGGGTGACAAGGTATATGAATTCGAGATTCAAAATTGGCTATAGTCAAAGGATCATGGGTGTAACTATGTTTAAATCGAATTTGAACTAAATTTGAATAAAGATACGCATGCATATACAGTAAAACAACATAAATAAATTTGAAATATTAGGTTCAACATGGTCAAAGGTGTAACTTGCCTTGCTTTGAAGTTTGCAGCGGTTCATCGAAGTTATACTCTCCGGAATAGTCGTAGTCTACACGCGAAAAGTCAGAACAAACTAAACTCAAATAAAATCCAAATAAAATCTAAAAATTATAAAATATATACTGAGAGATAGAATATGAATTTAGATGAATTTAGGAATTTGAATCACCAGATTCGGAGTTCGGACGACGGAAAACGAGTCGTCGGAAGATCGGTTGGAAAGAAAAGTGTTGGAACAAGCCAATCGAAGGAATAGTCTTCCAAATTTTCTTCTTGGCTGTGTTTCTGGTTTTCTAGAATGTACAACAAGTGGGGAATGAGGTGAGGAGGCTGGGGTTCAATTTATAGGTGGAGAGGAGCAAGGGAATGACCGGAATTGAATGCCGAAATAATGGCCGAATTAAATAAAATGTCGGTTTCAACTTTGCATGCAAGAAACTGAAATTTTAATGGATCAAAACTGAAAGGAATTGATGCTTGGCAATGACTAAAGGTGTTATTGCTGCATGCCAATTAATTTGGTAAGAGGGAATTGATTTTTCTTGCATGCATGCATTGTTCATGGTGACTTTAGCTGAAAAACAGGCTGTTTGTTTGTTAAATGTGAGGAGAGGAACAGCGAAGGAGGAAAGAATAAATATTAGGTGAAAAGAGAATAGTCCAACACCTAAAATGAGAAGGATCTATGGCACTGGATGAGGTGAAAACTATTAGCTGAGGGTACTTAAACAAAAGAAGGTTTTGGCCTAGGGAAGTCTTCTTAATTCTTTTTATTTTGCTTTGAAAAAGAGAAATGCTAGGAGAATATTTTGGGATTCAAAAATAGAGCAAATATTTTTTTATGGAGCTTTTGAATTTTTGCAAGATTTAAATTTGAAATTTGGATGTGAACTAGAATTTAGAATTTAAATCTTGGGATTACCAAATAATATTCAAAACAAAATTTGAATAAAATTCAAAAGAATGCCAGAAATGGAAAGTTCATGATTTTAGAAAAATTTAGAAATTTGAATGGATCAATTTGGAGTTAAAATGAAGAAGTTATAGCCTTCTAAAGTTTAAATACAATTAAAAAGAAAAAGAGGGATTTCTGGAATTAATTTTTAAACTGAAAAGGGAATTATGACGTCAGCATGCCATTAAAGGAATTATTTTTCTGAAGAAAAACCTGATTATGACGTCAGCGGTAATTTCGGAATTAAATTAAATAATAAAGGTGCTGACGTGGCAGGGAAGGCTGACGTGGCTTCCACGTGGCATGACGTGGCTGCCACTTGGCACCACGTGGTTGCCTCGTGGCCGCCACGTCACGGCAGGCGCTGACGTGGCCAAGGCGTGGCGCCTGACGGGCGGCCACCTAGCTGCCACGCAGCTGCCACCTGCGCGCAGCCGCCTACGTGGCACAGCCGCCGGAGGGGAGGCGCTCGAGACCCGAAGGTTGCCGGCACTCCGGCGGCGCGGCGCGGCGGCGGTGCGCGCAAAGCGAGAGGAGGAGGGGATTGGGTACTGACGGGAGGCTCGAGGCGGCCGGCGAGCCGGGCGGTGGAGAGAGGCGGCGGTCGGAGAAGGCTCACGGCGGCGGGGGAGCTCCGGTGGTGAAACGGCTCAGGGCAGAGGCGGTTGATGATCGCCGCAGCATGGGGGAGGTGGAGGTGGGGTCGGCGAGGCGCGAGGAGGCCTGAGGCGGCGGCGATTGCTCGTCGGAGTCGGGTGGCGGAGGAGAGGGAAGGCGCACGGGGCGGCGGAGCTACGGACACGGTCGAGCACAATTGAGAGAGGGGAAGGATGCGGTGTGGAGAGGGGAAGCTCGGGGAGTCATATTTATAGGCGGAGGAGGGCGCAAGGAAGGTCAATAGCTTGCCGGATTGAAACGGCCGTAGGGCTTAAACGCGACGATGAAATAAGGCTTAATGGGGAAGGAAATGCTTGGCTCGGGTGCGACGGAGATGGGGGTAGTGATTGCGCACATGCACGGGAGGAGATGGCGGAAGAAACCGAAACTTTAAAGCTTCGGTTATTAGCTTTAATGGCAGCGGCGGGGTTTCGGGAGGAAGAAGGTGGTGGGAAAGAAGGATCTGACATGGGGGTCCCACTCGTCGGCGAGAGGGAAAAGAAGGGAAAGGGAAGGCGGTGGCACGGATTTCTGACAAGTGGCAAGGAGGGAGGACGTGGCCCGTTGGATCGCGAGTGAATCGGTAAGTGAGAAGGAACGGCCGAGATTCGATCCGGCAACAGAGATGTAACCGGAGGCGTTCGATTGAGGGCCGAAGGGGTAAGTTAAGGTGGGCGGATGAGATTTGGTACGACAACGGGTAACGGTTTGGATCAAGCCACCTGTCGGCCAGAGAGATGAGGTAGGCGGGGTGAAGCGGTAAGTTGGTGGTTGTGGCCCAGATTGATCGGGCGGGGGAGGGGATTAATCCAGGCCGTTGGATCTCAGCGAGGGGTTAAGTGGCATCGGAGGGCAGCAATTTAATCCGACAGGCGGGGAAGCTCCGATGCGCGACACACGTCGGCTGAGAAGAGAGGGAAGGCGGGAGTGGCTGTGGACGGCGACGATTGAAGTGGCGGCGGTGGAATTAAATCCGGAGCGTCCACGTGCCAACCCGAGGGGGTTTTCCGATTTAAATTTTCCTTTTGGTTTTCAGAAATGCTAGAAGGCTTTTAAAATACCCGAAAAAATACTAAATAAAATTTGAAAATTCCAGAAAAATTCAGAGAATCCTCTGGAATGATTTTTGACTTAATAAAAATATTTTCAACTCAATTTTAATAATTACATTTTGCTGAAACACGATTTAACTTTTAAAAAGGGAGTTTTAAATCATTATAAATTCCTGGAAATTATTATAATTACATATTGGACTTAGGAAAATGAAATGCATCTATTTTGACCTTTATAAAATGAAATACTTTTATTTTGGCTTTTATAAAGTGAAATAATTTAATTTTTCACAACCAGACTTGGAATAAAATCCAGAAAAATCCAATAAACTTCCAGTAATCATTTTATACAAAAAGATATTTGGGATTTAGCTTTCACAATGAGATAGAGTTTAACTTTTGAAATTAAATTTTTAAATCCACCAGAAACACAAAAGGCCCAACTAAAAGCCAATTGAGTTCAAATAGGTTTTGAATTCATTTTTATACAGAAATTCAAAATATCCTTTATTTAAAGACATATTACTTTTCACAATAAAAATCCTTTTAAAAGCAGAAAATCAGGCAATTAAAATTTTAAAATTTAGGTAACCAAAGTAAAGGTATTACTTTAATTTGAAGTAAATATTATTTAATAAATTTTTTTTCTAGTTTTAAAATAAACAGCTGGGCTGTTACAACCTCGTCATGTTGAGTTTACAATAAGGCCACCAGGCCAAATGTTTGCACTACATAAAGAAAAACTAAAGCAGAAGTAGAGAAAAACATGATAGGGCACAACCCACCACAGGCAAGTGACTGAGACAACTTAGGTGACATCGATATTAGCCATAGCTTTGACTAATATTGGTACCACCTAGATATTAGCTGGTTGAGAAGACTGAGATGAGAGGCAAGGCTACTAAGTACTACTCTAGTTTCCACCATCTTCATCGCCTTCATCGCCCTAGTCCTCATAGTAGACATATTTTCCTTGGTTCAATGACTCTAAAGGGGGGATTGAGAGTGAGGGTGAGCACAACCAACCGTGCTCCATGAGCCAACACATAGAATGCATGTAATGATAGATGCAAGGCTTTACAATGATGGCTCAGGTTATTTTATTTGCATCAAGTGACATTTGTAATAACCATAATTAAAATTCCTCTAACTTCGCATTTTTGACAATCATGCTTTAAAGTGATTGAAATTGTGCAATATGTATAGCGGTGTAGGTTCTGTCCATTGATTACATGGTTCCATCCACCTATGCTAGATTTTGATCATTTGGTTACGTCCACCTTATTAGCAATGCTGGAGTACGTCTCTCCAGCAAAATTATAAAGTTAGGTTTACATCCGCCTGACAGTTTTCTTCTCACCCATAAAGGTTTTGAAATAGAACTAACTCGAGTAAGATCCCATGTCCACCCTTGACCATGGGCATGACTGTTTGAACAATTTATACTCTGCAGAGATTGTACATCTTTACCCACAAGATACAATCAACCCGATGGTTCACATGATTCGTTGGTCACGCAGATCGAGAGATTATCATGAGGCCTTTATAGTACCTCACCTCAATGACATTTCACCCTTATAGAGAACCACTGGAGGTAGTCTTCATAAGTTAGTGCGGGAAGTCATACCTTAACATCATGATGGAGCGGGACCACGGCTTTCCCCACCACTAGAGAAACATGTACATATCACCCTCGCACGGTGTCCCATTCATGTCGGACTTTTTGGTCCACACATTGCACAACTTTACTCCCCCACCTGCGGAATGACGCTGAGGTGCGATAAATTATTCAGCCAAGCCTACAATTTGCCAGCTTGTGATAGTACTATTTTACATGAGGAGGTCATCATATAATTAAGTCCTTAATTTGTTCAGACAGTTCATACTACAAACCATAAATTCTTATGTTACATCTACACTAACCTTTCTTACCATCCGCCCAAACAGGTATAGCAAATTTTTAGGGTTTTGAGAAGTATAAACTAAGTTATCTCAAATTACCAGTTACTTACATCCCGTGACTATCCCAAAAATAGTTTTCATGTTTAAAGATTGGGGATCAGGGCAAGCTAGTGCCCTCGACTTTAGACAAGACCCTTGCATGGCATTTAATTTGATTTATAGCTATCAAGATTAATAGTATTACATAGGGCGACAGGATTCATGGATATTCAAGTGCCAAGGATGGGGTATTATATTACTAGATCAACAAACGGGGGTTTAGCTACCTTATGAGTAACCTACGTTTGCATATAAAGTAAAGCATGCAGTTTTGATAATTTGAATGAACATAATTTCACATGAAATATAGGCTCAAAATGATCAAAATGCTAACTCGCCTGGATCGAAAGCTTGGGGTCTTGTGCTGCTTCAACCGGGGACTCGTTTGCACCTTTAAACATTACTCGGGAGAACGTATCAGAAAATAAACCACAAGCGAAAAAACACAAATAAATACCAAATAAAATTCAACTGAACTCCAAATTGAACAAAACTAGTACCAATAGATAGATCTTGATTTTAGAAAAATTTAGAAATAAGTTTCGTTAAATTCGGAGCTACGACGAGAGAGAACGAGCTTCTCAAAGTTTTAATCTCGGGGATATCCCAAAAAAATAGAGGAGAGAGGAATGCTTCTCTGACAGGTTGGGCCCAAGGATTTTTTTAATAATTTATAGATTATTTTATTATTTTTAGCCTATGTGGATGACATGTGGGCCCTCGAGTTAGATAAAGGAATTTAAAGAATTAAAAGGGAGTGGGACCCGCATGTAAGCCCGACATTTTTCTTGAAATAGTTTAAAGTGAGATAATGGTCATGGGGCCCAACTACGATGAATGATTACAACCAGATTAAGACTATCATTAGTTCAAACTAATCATGCGCCTTAATCTAATTACCTGACTACAGTAGCCTTCCTTGCCGAGAGGAAGGTGGAGCCTACCAGTGGTGAGGGAGGCCACGGTGACACGATAGCATTAGCAAAACGGGCTCCATGGCCCTACACGCACCCATGGGAGAAGTGACGGAGCCCGATTTGGCCCAACGGCGGGTGGCAGCGAGCACGGTAGAGGTCATAATAGGGGAAGGTGATAAGCGACATAGCAAGGCGTGGGAATCCAATTAACTAGCATGGGAGTATCTATTGGTGATTTCGAACTCACTCGAGGCTTTGGCCGTGGTCGAGTGGAGCCGAAGGAGCTAGCGACGGAGAACCTGCACGACGGCAAGGTGGCTTCAGCGCGAGGTTGCCCGAGAGGTAGGAAAAGCTGGGCGGGGGTTGGGTCAGCCTTAGGGGGTCCGGGAGAATCTCTGGTCGCTGGGAATTGTGGCGGGGCTAACGGTTTGCTAGGGTAGACGGACGCCGAGGTTGGGGAAGATCACGCCTATAGGGAGAGAGAAAATGAGAAATTAGATAAGGGAGGAGGGAGAGAGAGTAATGGTGAACTCAGGGAGAAGCTCAGGAGGTCCCGAGGTCCACCGAGGGATGCTGGCAATAGAGACTTTCAGAGGAAGAGCGAGCGGCAGAAGCGGCGTGAGCTCACGTAGGTGAGGAAGGTGGAAGGGGAAACTGAGTGAGGGTGGTGGAGATTGAGGGAGCTCGGGTGGCTCCTTATAGGCGGCGGAGGAGACTAGCGTCGCGAAGCCTCGACGTGGCTACAGTTTAGGACTTGGCATTTAGAGCTCGCTACAAAAGCTCAGAGTGAAGTTGAGGACCATAGATTGTCGTAGCATAGGGAGTTGAAGACTGGAGCGAGGACACTACCACGTTAGAGCACATCTCAGCTCTACAATCACAGGGGTGGGTTAGGCAGAAGATGAGGCAGAGGGTGAAACTGTCATGGCAGAGCTCTAGCAGGGCTTCATGGTCAATGGGAATAGAGGAGCTGTGTGCGCAAGAGTTAAGGTGGTATGGCGGTCCAAGAGGCGTTGCTGCCCTTCGAACGAGAGGAGGAGATAGCGTGGTTACCCGGTGCTAGCGAGAGTGCAGGGGTGCTGGACCACGATAGTGCAAGGCACGCACGAGGAATGGAAACCGAGGGGCTACCGTGGCAGGGGAATTGTAGACAAGGCAATTGTTGTGGCGGTGGTTGGTAGAGGTGGCATGATCCGGACTACAACATGCGAGGGGCTTGCAAGGTCAGCGAGGAAAAGTGCTGGCTAAGGGGAGAGGATGGAAGAGGAGGGAGAAGGAGCTGGGTGGAGACGGGCAGGTGGCCAAAAAGAGATTTTTGAATTGTAAGCAAACTTGAAAATCCCCACCAATTCTTGAGTTTACAACTAACGAACAGGTTCGACTTTGAAGTTTAAACTTAAAATTTGAAATTAAGCACATTCTTTTGTAGTTTTGCATTAGCACAAGGATTGTCCCCAAAAATGGGATGTTACACTTGGCCTCACCTTCTTCCTCGACTCCCCTTTGCTACCACTACCGCGGCTACGAATTCCTCTGCTACAGCTACTCCCCCTCTCGATTAATTTCCAATTCCTCTCACTTTCTCTATGCTATTCTTAATTGCTGTTAACCATACTTGCTATTAGTAATTGTTAAACTCTATTGCACTTTGTAATTGTGAATTTGTGGATTTATATCTTTCAACTATGTGTATGGGATGTGCTTGTGGTGTAACCAATTGTTGTGACCTATTTTAAGTTCTTTGTTCTCTGTCATTGTCTTATTCTCTATGTTAGGTTGATTTGCATTAAGCTGTTGTTACGTTAGTAGTCTGTGTTGGCCAATGTCAATAGTAGTCCTTTGTTCAGCTTGAACCTGTTAGTAGTTGTCAATTTGCTATCTCTTTAGATGTTAGTTCTGTGTTAGTAGTACTTGTCATTTGTGATCTCTGTTTAGCAATGTTAAGTGTTCTCTGTGTTTATCTTGTGAGTTGTGCATGTGTTCAATTGTTGATGTTTGGTGTAGTTGTCACTGTTAATTTGTATCTATGTTGGCTATGCATTTGCGGATTATCTAGCTGGAGACCATTCCCCTCCCCATGCTATCTCAACTTCCTCATTACTTCTAGACCCCCTAGTGCTTCTTGACTCCCTCTTTTCTTCTTTCTGTGGACATTCAATAGTTAAGTTGTGCGTGCATTCATCGTAGTTATTTGTTGTCCTGTCGCCATCGTCTACTTAGCCGTCGACCGTCGTCCCCTTTTTTCTCTCTTGACTCTCTCCGTGTTTCTCGACTCCCTCATTCTGTCTCGTGGTTGGTATCTAGTTAGGTCATCTGTCGGTAGTCGTGTTCGTTCGTGTATCTATCGTCGTGTCGTTCATTCGGTTGTGCGACTTCAATTCGCACGAGCGTTTCTCCCGTTTAGTTCGTTTGTGCAACTAAGGGTTCGTTTGATCGCTTTAGTTAGTTCATTTGGATGATTTAGGGGTCATTTTAGGTTTAGTTTTTAGTTTTCTCTCATGTTTCAATTGACCTAGCTCTAGCTGAGCACCGATAGCCTCAGTCTACTCCCTATGAAGAACACGACACTTGCCGCTATTTCAGTGGCAACCCGTGCACTTGCGGGTATGCTATTTTTGCACGATCAGTAGTCAATTGCCTATGATGTATTGATGGGTTATCTTTAGAGCTTATGTCTTTTGCTTTCGCTTTCAGTTTGTGAGTTTGTGAGGTCTTGTAACCTCATTTGTAATAAGTAGCTATAAAGCCAGTACTCTTTATTACTGAAATAAAGCGATGTTCGGTTATGTAATCATCACTATTTGATTGTGTGCAGTAGCTTTGATCTAGGACTAGTGCTATAATACACAGAGGTTTTTGATTCAGAAATCCAGTACCAATAGACTTCAATGATACCTTTAGTCCCGTTGTCAAGCTAGCCTCCATTCGCACTATTCTCACATGAAAAATGCTTTCCTCCATGGCACTCTCTCTGAAATAGTCTACTGCTCACAACCTTCCAGCTTTGTTGACCCTTCCAAGCCTAACTTTGTGTGTTTCCTCAACATATCCTTCTATGGTTTGAAGTAGGCCCCTCATGCTTGGTATAGCTGCTTTGGGTCTCACCTTCTCTCACTAGCTTTTTTTTGCTCCAAAGCCGACACCTCTTTGTTCATCTACCACCAAGGTCCTAACCTTGTTTACCTCCTTTTGTATGTTGATGACATTGTGGTGACTTCCTCTTCAACTATTCTTCTTCATTGGACAATTGACGCTCTCTAGCGAGAATTCTCCATGAAGGACCTTGGTTGCCTTCACCATTTCCTTGGCATCGTAGTCTCCCATCATGTCAATAGCCTCTTTCTATCCTAGCGGCAATACATCCTTGACATTCTTGCTCGCACTGGCATGTCCAACTGTACGCCATCTAGCATGCCTGTAAACACTTCCTCCAAAATTTCTTCCATAGCTAGTGCCCCTATGTCCAACCCCACCCAATATCAGAGCATTATCGGTGCCTTGTAATATCTCACTTCCACTCGCGCTCGACATTACCTACACCATGCAACATGTTTGCTTTCACATGCATCATCCTCGTGAGCTTCACCTCGCCCTTGTCAAATGCATCCTTCGTTATCTTTAGGGTACCCTTGATCACAGTCTCCAGTTGTAGCACACCACTCCTACCACTCTCATTGCCTACTCTGATGTTGATTGGGCCAACTACCCAGATACACGCAAGTCAACATCCAGCTATGGCATCTTCCTTGATGACAACCTTGTGTCTTGGTCCTCCAAACACCAACACACAATGTACTGCTCTGGCGCTAAGCCGCATACCGTGTTGTGCCCAATGCCATTGCCGAGGCATGCTAACTACAACAACTTCTTGTGGAACTCCATAGTCCTCTCCAACAGTCTACATTGGTTTACTGCGACAACATCAACGTTGTGTATCTCTCAAAAAACCCAGTGCAGCACCAACACACCAAACATGTTCAAATTGATCTACATTTTATCCGGGAACGCGTTGCATTTGGCGATGTTCGTGCTCTCCAAGTTCCTACCTCGTCCTAGTACGTCAATATATTCACCAAGAGTCTACCTATAGCTCGTTCATCAAGTTCAGATATAGCTTGTACGTCCGCATGGCTACCACTCCGATTACGGGGGCAGGTCTATTAGACATACATGATTTCATGTAATCTCCTCTTGTTAGGATAGTCGGTTGGGGCTGATTCGGTTTCCTTTCTTAAGCACTACTCATGCCGCATGTATATATACTCTTACTTGTCAATGAGAAATGTAAGAGCCAAGTTATACTCGCCTTCAAGATTGCCAAATATCTCCATGAATGTATACATCCTACTCCTCGGTAGTGGTGTGTTCGTTGGAAACAAACCAGAAGAGATTTATTTATAGCCACCTTAATGTGGTGTTGATCTACGGTGTAGGCATTGTTGTATGTGCCAAGGGCAAAAGAGTAATTTCACAATTGAAAAGAAAAGAAAAAAGAAGAAGAAAGGGAGAGGGGCCCACCTGTCGGTCGGCCAGAGTGTGGATAAGGAGGGAGGACTCCTCCTTCCCATTTTCTCTAGAGAGCAGAGAGTAGGGGCGGCTCGGGAGACCAGGGTGGGCGGAGGCAAGGGCGGCGGCTCCAATGGCTCTGACGGCGACTCCATCGGCCACGGCGACGGTGCGTCTGGCTGCAGTCCCCACTCGGCCGCCCGGTTGTCCCTCTCGCCCGTGCGGCCCAGTCTCCCCGTTTGGCTCTCTCCCGTGCGACTTGCGCCTCGATCTAGTTGGTGGGGAGGGGAGGAGCTGAGATGGCGGCCCGGGAGACCCGGACCAGGCCGTTGGTGTCGCGGCCCCGAGTGCTCTTCCCCTTCCTCCTCTCGGTCGGCTATAAAAAGAGACTTGGTTCTCTTCTCTGTGCAAGCCGAAAGTGTGAGCTCCTCCTCTTCTCTCTCTTTGAGTTCTGATATTACTTGTGTGTGTGGCTTCGGGGTATTTCCCTGACTTCCCGATGCTGATCTCGGTCCCCGGTGCTTGACGACGAGGTGCTAGGCCAGCCTAATCCCTGTGCTTGTGCGGCATTCCCTCACCTCGACTTTGCTAGATTGTGAACATTCAACGGCAAAGGTGGGGCTTTGTATCTCCGTTGTCTACTACCCTTTCTCACGGTGGTGTGTAGGTGCAATAGGTTTTCTGGGACAGCACTACATAGCGTGCCTAGCTCAGTGATCTTCGTGGTGATTTCGACTATCACCAGTTTTTGTGAGTATACGGAATTAATTCTTTACTTTACAGTTTCATATATTTGTCTGTGAATGCTAAAGAATCAGTGGGATAAATGCTCGATGATGATATATGACATATACTGAAATTGGTTAATTCAGTCTTTGAGCTCCAGTTAATGTTAGTTTTGTCATTGCTATTAACCTGGAATTTTCCAAATTGGTTCTGTGTATACTGGTCACATAGTATTCGGTTTATATAGTCTTTAGGCCATATCAATTTCTTACATATCATATGACTGTTGGAAATTTGCTTTGGTAATTTGGTTCATATGTGTTGAGAACCAAATGTGTACATGATAAGGGTAGATCTAATTGGACTAGTCTTTGGACTATTGTGTTGTTGGCCAAATTGTATATGTGTTAAATATACATTTGAACCTTAAGATTGCAGAATTTGAATTTAGAGCTCAAATATTGAATTCACATTTGGCATAACCAATTGATGAAGAGTATATGATTTAGTAGCGGGACAGCTAAGAGTTAATCTTGTGTAACCCTACACCTGAGAGCACAAATTACCAATTAAACTTGAATCTTTACTAGTTATAATTGGTACATGTTCTATGTATCGACATACATATTCAAATTCAGGAGTTTATTGCTCTCTTTAATGAATATGTGGTACAGTACAAGTGATATGAGTAAATCAATTGATTTCATACATGTTATATCATTTGTATATGTTTTGATATCATTCATGTGTTTACATAATTATATTGGAATTACATTGCTATTTATGCTTATACCGCATATACTACAACAATCTAGAAAACCTATTTTCAAAGAAATGGCTTCATCATCCGATGTCGTTAAGCTAGAGGTGTTCGATGGTGCTAACTTCAAACATTAGCAGGCTAAGACAAAATTATGGCTGACTAATCTCAAACTCTTTTGGGTCATTTCAAATCCACCGGTGTTCCTGTTGGAAATTCCTGAAATGATGCGGTGGGAGGATGCAAATAACTCAGTCTTAGCCCATCTGTTAGCCATCTTGTCCAACCAGCTGTTTGATGTATATGTCAACTTCACAAACGCCAAGCTTTCTGTGGGGACGAACTTGAAGAGAAATATTCCGAAAGGGATAACGAAAATGAGTCATTCGTGACTGCGAACTACTTGAACTACAAGATGGTCGACAGACAGTTGGTGATGGAGCAGCCCATGAGCTTCAACTCCATGTACGTGACTTAAGTCAGTACGACTGTGCTCTACCAGAGAAGTTCCAAGTGAACGTCATCTTAGCTAAGTTATCACCATCGTGGCGTGACTTCGTGACCGTTCGTCGATATATGAAGGAGTGCTTGACACTTAATGAGTTGTCAGCAGCTACAAATGTCGAAGAACATGCTAGAGCTGGTGACGGTGTAGGGAAGGCTCAACTCCAAGCTCATCAAGTACAAGTCAAGAGTGCAGGAAGCTTTGGGAAACCTAAATTCAAGAATCAGCCCTAAGTTAAGCTCCAACCAAAGAAAATAAAGAAGAAAAAGGAGGACATTGTCTGCTTTGTCTGTGGGGAGGCTGGACATAAGGCCAACCATTGCTGCAATCGCAAAGGCAGAGGTCCTACTCTCAGTCAGCACAAGAGCCGCACGACTGAAGTAAATGTCTGTAACATCCCAAAAATTTTAATCCTTTATTAAGGTATTTTTTGGAACTTATTGGATTTTCCTGGATTTTGTTCCAAGCCTTGGATTAAGCAAATTAAATTTTTTATTTATTTAAAGGCCAAATGAATTTATTGCATTTCATGAAAGTCAAAATAAATGTATTTCATTTTCCTAAAGTCAATATGTAATTACTTAGATTTTCAGGAAATTATAAAGATTTAAAAACCCTCCTTTTTAAGTCTGTGTGAGGATCAATTACCAAAATGGGTTGAGAATATTTTTATTAAGTCTAAAATAGTCCCAGAAGGTTCTCTGAATTTTTCTAGAATTTTCAAGATTTATTTGGTATTTTTCTGGCTATTTTAAAGCCTCCAAATCCTTCTGAAAATCAAAAAGAAAATTAAAACCCAAAACCGTCCCGGGGCCGACACTTGTCCCCCATCGGCTCAACCCACGCCGCCGGATCCTTTCCCAGCCGTCCGATTTAACTTACTACTTCATCCCGCCTTCCCCTCTTCCCTGACTGACGCGTGCCACGCATCGAGCCGTCCGTCCCCCCCCCCCCCGATTCAATCCCCACCGCCCGCGCCAACTTACCGCTTCACCCGCCCCTCCCCTCCTTCCACCCGACGTGTGGCATGATCCGGACCCTTAACCGTTGCCGTACTAGATCGCAGACGCCCCCTCCCACTTAAGGCACTGATCGGCCCGAATTCAACCACTGTTGTCAGATCGGATCCAGACCGTCCCCGTTCACTTACCCCTTCACGCAGCACCCTGCGGCCCCGATCGTCCCTCCTTGCCACCCGTCGCAAATCCAACCATTGCCTCTCCCCTTTCCATTTCTTCTCTCTTGCTAACCGGTAGGCCCCGCCTGTCAGATCCATCGTCCCCGATCGGTTTCCTTCTTCCCATGCGATCTCGCTTGTTGCGCGCTTATTATCAAAACCAAGCTTTAAAAGCTTCGGTTTCTTAGCCATTTACTCCCCCACACCGCTGCAGATTCTGATTGCCACCTCCCTGCATCCGTGTGAGGCATAATTAGCCCCAATTACCTCTCCGGCCGTTCCTACTCCGGCGTACTACGCGCACCCGTTACAGCCTCCTCCAGCCTATATAAGCCCTCCCCGAGGATCCCCTCTCCACACCGCCTCCCCCTCTCTACTCAATTCAAGCGTTCAAGCCTACGGACCCCCCCTGTGCTCAATTCCCTCTCCGCGGCTTCGATGACTCCGGCGAGCAATCGCCACCGCCTCCGGCCACCCCGAGCCTCGCCGACGCCCCTCCAACGTTGCTCGTGCCCCGGCGATCCCTGACGACCACTTCCCCGGGCCCGAGCTCCACCGGAACCCCTCCGCCGCCGTGAACCCTTCTCCGACCGCCGCCCCTCTCCGCCGTTCACCTTCTCCGGCTGCCCCCGTGCACCGCGCAAGGTACCGGTGAACTCCCCCTGGCCCCCTCGTCAGTTTGGCACCATCAGCCGGTGCCGCCACCCGTCGGAGCGCTGGCGACCATTGGGTCCCGTGCCCCTCTTCGGCTGGTGAGCCACGTCAGCCGACGGGCCACGGTGGCAGCCAGTTGGGCGCCACGCCAGCGCCACCGGGCACCCCCTCGCCACCTCGCGCGTGCCTGTCCACGTCGGCATGTTGCCATGATGTGGCAGCCACGTGGTGCCAAGTGGCAGCCACATGGAGGCCACGTCAGCACCCTCTGCCACGTCAGCCCTACCGATTTTTAATTAAATTCGAAAATCCTTGCTGACGTCATGCTGGTGCATTAAATTTGATTTTTCAGTATAAAAATAATTCAGCCGAAATTAAAATCCCTGTGCTGACGCCATAATCTGTTATTTCCTTTAGAAAAATAATTCGTTCTGACGTCATAAATTCATTTCAGTTTAAAAATAATTTCAGAAAATGGGTTTTTTTAATTGTATTAAAACTTTAGAAGGCTGTAACTTTTTCATTTTAATTCCAAATTGACCCGTTCAAATTTCTAAATTTTTCTAAAATCATGATCTGGCATTATTTTGAAATTTTGAATTTATATGAATTTTTTTTTTGAATTTCTTTTGAATTGGCTCTTTACGTTAGATTCTGACGATTCCGAAGAATTCGAGTTCGACGATTCTCAGCAAGACTTCGATCAAGGTAAGTTACACCTTTGACCATGTTGAACCTAATATTTCAAATTTATTTATATCGTTTTACTGTATATGCATGCGTACTTCTATTCAAACTTAATTGGAATTCAGTTTTAACTTTAGTTATACCCATAGTCCTTTGATTATAGCCTATTTGAATCTCAAATTCGTATACCTTGTCACCCTAGCTAAAAACTAGTTAGTACTATAGTATTGACTAGAAACTTTATAGAAATGCTTAGCCTGGCTTAGTATAATTCTAGGTGGAACCCAACCTTTCACATGAAATGACGATTTAAAAATTGAAATATTGACTTCGGTGACTCAAGAATGGTTTATGAAAATTGTTTAAAAATGAAAATAGAAACTTATGATTTGGACTTAGGCTAATGGTTAGGTGGTGGGTGCTGGCATGCCTCGTGTTCGGTGACACCTGGTTGATTGTCGTGCATGTGGGTATGTGGTTGAGCCTAAGTCGGATTAAGGACTGTTTCTATGATTCATTTCTGAAGTCACCGCACTACCATAAGTCTGGTATGGGACGGACCTGGCTAAGTAACTTGTGAAGTTCCAAATATAGTTTCACTATAGGCTGAATGTGAGCGTGGCGTAGGCCACGAGAAGTCTCACATGGCACCAGAGGGGGCTCCAACTCGTGGATTCGAGTTGTGGTGAAACCTTAGTGGCGGTATAATTATTTTGGCTATGGATCATCAGAACAGCCTTGTCATGAACTCTCCGCCGCACACGTAAGGCAGTGTGTTTATCGCGTGGCTCAAGTGAGAGGGAATGTCTTGTGGGTAAAGCTGTACACCTCTGCAGAGTAACAAACTATCTGGATAGCCGTGTCCTCGGTCATGGACATGCGGAGTAGAGTTTTCACAGATTAGACTTGGTTTTTATAAAACTTGATCTTTCGGACAAACAACAGTGGTTTTGACAATGGTCCAGGTGGGATGCCCGTGGTTAGGTTAGTGTAGGTCGGAGCCTACACTAACGGTAATACTTTGGTTAAAATATTGTTTCATATGATGTATTAAAAATTCAGCTTTTGCACTTATGCTATTGTATTTAAATTCAGTACTGTTTTTCGCACAAATAACCTTATTAAGCCTTCCTTTGTTATCCCTATGCATGCATTCACTCTGTTAAAACTCCTGGTGTAACTTGCATAAGTACTTTACGTGCTTACCTTGGGAGTACTTTATGTGCTCACCTTGCTAAAATATGTTGCCAGACTTCAACGGCGACTATGACGGTGAGGCCTACTTCAGCGAATAGGATGCGTCTTACAGTCATTCGCCTGTGGGAGGCTGGATGGGCTGATCTGCTACCTTTACTGTTTTTCGCAGCTTTTATTTTCTGTTGGCCTTGTGCCACATTATTGTAAGACTTGGCCATAAGGCCGTATTTTCGTTTAATAATATCCTGTGGTGATTTTGCATGATATACATTGTTGTTGACCTTGTGTGCACTAGCTTTTTCTGGGATAGTGCGATTTACACAGAGGGACTTGGAGTCATTGTTCTGGGTCCCGACAATGTCGCACTGGCCTGCTCCAGTTCGGAAGAGTATGTACCTCAGGCCTTTATGGCAAATCCATAAATTGATTGGTGGATTGATACAGGTGCTACTAGACATATATGTGCTAATTGATCGTGTTTTTCTTCATTTCAGAGTGAAGGTGGTGGATCCGTCCTAATGGAGAATGGAGCCGCTGCGATAGTACGTGGGATCGGACAGGTCTGCCTAAAGCTTACCTCGGGCAAGACACTCATTCTCAAGGATGTACTGTATGTGCCTGCAATGACTCGCAACCTTCTAAGCGGGTCGATGCTGTGTAGGCAGGGAATAAAGCTTGTATTTGAATCCAATAAGGTTGTGTTGACCAAGTTTGGAAATTTTGTGGGCAAAGGCTATGATTGTGGAGGCATGTTCCGCTTATCGATTCTTGAGTCAATTAATGTAACAGTTTACAATGTTTTCCATTGCAATAAACTTCATGATATTTGGCATTCACGTTTGTGTCATGTTAATTTTGAAGCTATTATGCGGTTAAGCAAAATAAATTTAATTCCAAGTTATAATTATGAGAATGATTCAAAATGTGAAGTATGTGTGCAAGCAAAGCAACCCCGAAAACTTTTTCATAACATTAAAGGTGGAGCACTTCTCCACTTGAACTAGTCCATTCTGATCTTTCCGAGATGAATGGAATATTAACTTAAAGTGGCAAGCACTATTTTCTGACTCTCATAGATGATGCGACTAAGTATTGTTACATTTATCTATTGAAGTTGAAAGATGAAGCACTTGAATATTTTAAAATCTATAAAGCCGAAGTTAAAAATCAGCTAGAAAAGAAAATCAAACGGTTACGATCGGATCGAGGCGGTGAGTACGTCTCAAATCAATTCTCTCAGTTCTGTGAAGAAAGTGGAATAATACATGAGATTATTGCAACCATATTCACCCCAATCAAATGGAATAGCCAAAAGAAATAACTGAACTCTTTGTGACTTGGTTAACGCCATGCTCCAGAGTTCAGGTAAGCTGGATTATTGGTGGGGTGAAGCAGCTCTCATAGTAACTATATTCTGAATAGGGTTCCACCTCAAAATCAGGAGGAGACACCCTATGAAGGATGGAAGGAGAGAAAACATAACTTATCATATCTTGGGACATGGGGATGCCTTACAAAGGTACATGTGCCATTGCCGAAGAAAAGAAAGCTAGGTCTGAAAACCGTTGATTGTGTCTTTCTAGGGTATGCTCTTAATAGCACGGCTTATAGATTTTTAGTGGTCAAATCCGAGGTGAGTGACATCACTACAAATATAGTGATGGAGTCTCATGATGTGACTTTCTTCGAACATGTGTTTTCTATGAGACCAACTGAAGTCATTGACCCTACTGTTCCAGTTGACTGCTCTATTCTTCCTAGTGTGGACAATACCGCTTCAGAGTTGGAGTTGAGGAGGAGTAAGAGACAGAGGACTGAAAAGTCACTGAGCGATGACTTTGTCACCTATGTCGTGGATGATGAACCACGAACCCTTTCAAAGGCATACGCATCTCCGGATGTGGATTACTGGAAGGAGGCAGTCCGTAGCGAAATAGATTCCATCATAGCTAACGGAACCTAGGAGATTACAGATCTTCCACCTGGATGCAAGCCAGTGGATTGCAAATGAATCTTTAAGAGAAAGTGTAGACCTGATGGTACTATTAAAAAGTACAAGGCCTGCTTAGTGGCTAAAGGTTACACACAAAAGGAAGGAGAAGACTATTTTGATACATACTCTCCTGTGGCTCGTTTACCCATAATACGAGTGCTTATAGCACTAGCTGCCGCATATAAACTCCAAGTACATCAAATGGATGTAAAGACTGCTTTCCTAAACGGAGAGTTGGATGAGAAGATTTATATGCATCAGCCTGATGGTTTTGTGGTTGAAGGGCAAGAGAAGAAAGTATGTCGATTGATTAAATCTCTGGATGGCCTAAAGCAAACTCCCAAGCAATGGCATGAGAAGTTCGATAGTACATTGACATCGGTCGGCTTTTATGTGAATGAAGCCGATAAATGTGTCTACTATCGGTTCAATGGGAGTGAAGGTGTCATTTTATATCTATACGTAGATGACATATTGCTTTTTGGGACTAACATGGATGTAATCAATAAAACAAAGCCATTTCTCTCTCAAAACTTTGATATGAAAGATTTGGGTAAAGTTGATGTTATTTTAAACATCAAACTTATAAAGGGTAAGAATGAGATTACTCTATGACAATCCCATTATGTGGATAAGGTTCTAACCAGATTTGGATTCATGGATTGTAAGCCAGCTGCCACACCCTATGATCCAAATGCTAAGCTCCATAAAAACACTAGACACAAAAGATTAATTGAAGTATTCACAAATTATTGGATTCTTGATGTATCTAACTAGTGCAATGAGGCTAGACATCTCTTATGCTGTGAGCAGATTGAGTCGTTATTATACGTCCAATCTAGGAGATGATCATTGGATAGCACTAGAGAGAGTACTTAGATACCTAAAAGGGAGCTCTAATTTGGGAATACACTATTGTGGTCATCCGGCGGTCTTAGGGGGATTCAGTGATTCTAACTGGATCAGTGACTCGGATGATATGAAGGCTACAAGTGGCTATGTGTTCACTCTAGCAGGTGGGGCCGTTTCGTGAAAGTCTTCAAAATAGACTATCCTTACACGGTCCATCATGGAGGCTGAGCTAGTAGCTCTTGATTCAGCGGCTATAGAGGTAGAATGGATTAGAGAACTCCTTTCTGATCTACCCATTCTGAAAAAACCAATTACAGCTATATTAACCTACTTCGATAACCAAACCGTTCTGGTTAAGGCAAAGAGTAGGAAGGAGAATATGAAGTCCTCAAAACATATAAAGCGACAACTTAAGTCGGTCAGGCATGCTAGAGAGACGGGTGTAATTTCTGTAGAATACATCCAGTCTGAAAGGAACTTGGCAGATCCTTTCACTAAAGGATTGGCGCGAAAAGTCATCCTGGCAGCGTCTAAGGGAATGGGGCTCGTACCCGTGTGAAGGCTCACATTGGTGGTAACCTATCCTAGAAGATCAGAGATCTCGTGAACTAGACTCTAGGACAACAAACTGTGTGGGATTAAAGAGCACATGTAAAGGGTCTTATTAGCTGCAGTGCTCTGTCTGTATGATAGGTTGAGCAATAACTATTAATGAATCCGATGTCTATATGACTTCGGGAATCGTCCTAAATGATTCCCTAAAGAATTCACCTACGTGAGTATGATCGTGAGGTCGCGATAAAAAAGTTAAGGGTATACTTTCTAAAAGTACTCATGAGTTAGATATAGGAACATGACCGTAACGTCCCAACCCGAGAGGAAAAAGGGCAAGCCGCCCTGTACAAAGTGTGACTTGGGCGAAAACTCACACTAAGGCATTGGATTAAGGGGAAGTCCTCCTTTGTCTGTGTAGAGTCGTAGTCTTTGTTACTAGACCGTGGGTTCAAAACCGAAAGGTACCCATTGTCAAACAGCTGTATCTTGAACAAGACATTAAGCATCGGTTATCAATTGAGAAATTGGTGGGGACTGTTGTATGTGCCAAAGGCAAAAGAGTAATTTCACAATTGAAAAGAAAAGAAAAAAAGAAGAAAGGGAGAGGGGCCCACCTGTCAGTGGGCCAGAGTGTGAATAAGGAGGGAGGACTCCTCCTTCCCATTTTCTCCAGAGAGCAGAGAGCAGGGGTCGGCTCGAGCGACCAGGGTGGGCGCGGCAAGGGCGGCAGCTCCAGCGGTGGCTCCGTCGGCCACGGCAGCGGTGCGTCTGGCTGTGGGCCCCACTCGACGGCCCGATCTACCCATTTGGCTCTCTCCCGTGTGACTCGTGCCCAGATCTGGTTGGTGGGGAGAGGAGGAGCTGAGATGGTGGCCCGGGAGACCCGGTCCAGGCCGTTGGTGTCGCGGCCCTGAGTGCTCTTCCCCTTCCTCCTCTCGGTCGGCTATAAAAAGAGACTTGGTTCTCTTCTCTGTGCAAGCCGAAAGTGTGAGCTCCTCCTCTTCTCTCTCTTTGAGTACTGATATTACTTGTGTGTGTGGCTTCAGGGTATTTGCCTGACTTCCCGACGCTGATCTCGGTCCCCTAGTGCTTGACGGCGAGGTGCTAGGCCAGCCTAATCCCTGCGCTTGTGCGGCATTCCCTCACCTCGACTTTGCTAGATTGTGAACATTCAACGGCAAAGGTGAGGCTTTGTATCTCCGTTGCCTACTACCCTTTCTCACGGTGGTGTGTAAGGGCAATAGGTTTTCTAGGACAATGCTACACAGCGTGCCTACCTCAGTGATCTTCGTGGTGATTTCGAATATCACCAGTTTTTGTGAGTATACGGAATTAATTCTTTACTTTACAGTTTCATATATTTGTCTGTGAATGCTAAAGAATCAGTGGGATAAATGTTCAATGATGATATATGACATATACTGAAATTGGTTAATTCAGTCTTTGAGCTCCAGTTAATGTTAGTTTTGTCATTGCTATTAACCTGGAATTTTGCAAATTGGTTCTGTGTATACTGGTCACATAGTATTCAGTTTATACAGTCTTTAGGCCATATCAATTTCTTACATATCATATGACTGTTGGAAATTTGCTTTGGTAATTTGGTTCATATGCGTTGAGAACCAAATGTGTACATGATAAGGGTAGATCTAATTGGACTAGTCTTTGGACTGTTGTGTTGTTGGCCAAATTGTATATGTGTTGAATATACATTTGAACCTTAAGATTGCAGAATTTGAATTTAGAGCTCAAATATTGAATTCACATTTGGCATAACCAATTGATGAAGAGTATATGATTTAGTAGCGGGACGGCCAAGAGTTAATCTTGTGTAACCCTATACCTGAGAGCACAAATTACCAATTAAACTTGAATCTTTACTAGTTATAATTGGTACATGTTCTATGTATCGACATATATATTCAAATTCAGAAGTTTATTGCTCTCTTTAATGAATATGTGGTATATTATAAGTGATATGAGTAAATCAATTGATTTCATACATGTTATATCATTTGTATATGTTTTGATATCATTCATGTGTTTACATAATTATATTGGAATTGCATTGCTATTTCGCGTGTACACCATCATTGTCTAGATATGTCAGTATAGCTAAACCCATAATGAACGTCAAATCTAAACACGACAGAACTTTGGTTTCATCCCCGATCATTTTCAAACCTGTTACATCAGCAACACGAATCCAGGATGCCAGAAGAAAAATGTAGAGCCAACATTTTTATAATGCTGACAATAATTATCGAAGCATTTGGCTGGCAGCACAAACTACAAACCAACTTAACAAAAAATGGGGAGCTGAATAAATAAGAGATTAATATTTACTCAAAACCAGTTTACAAGCAAAAAGAGGCTAGCCTCGTCAGCCAATATGCAGACTCTGCAACTAAGCGGTAGAAACAACGATGCACATGTGCCTTCTTTGCATTTTTTCTCAAGAAGTGTGGTCCGCAATTCTCAACTGGACAAACTGTGGAATCATGAACCACATTGCCCTACAAAATTCCAAAAATATAGTAGACTGGTGGTAGCATGCGAGTGCTCAGATGCGGAAGAACGCGAGGAGGAATTTCAATGGGGTAGACATACACATTGAAACAACCGAAAAATTCAAAACTTGAGTTTTGCTGTTAACTTTGAGTTCCTCTCCCTTAATCTCTCCCCTAACCCCTCCCCTAATCCCTATGCTAATCACTCCCCCTTGAGTTCCCACCTTCTCCCTCCTGTGGCGCCAGCATGAAGCCGTTTTCCTTCTCCCTGTGCTGTCACCTCGCCTCACCCTTCGCCGTGCCAACTTGCCCTTCCCCATCACCTCGCTCTCGTCAGCTCTGCCTGGTGGCCCCGCACCTCAGCGACACCGCCCCAACCGTTCCTCGCTTCCCCCTCGCGACCAGCGGGTGCAGCGCCCCTCCCTCTGTGCGGCGTTCCCTCGAACCGGTCCGACGCCGTCGCTGCTTCCCGAGGGCCCCCTCCCCGCCAATCCCCGGGAGACAACGCCCACCAACCGGCATGGTCGCCCTCTCCCTCAGGTGAAGTCTTTTCGTCCTCCCCGCTGAGCGCCTTTGACTTCCGCGCACCCCGCAAGCTCCCTTCACCTCCCCGCACCTTAAAAGTTCGATTACCGTCGCCCATGGCTTCGCACCCCTCCCATCTCCCTCCCCGAGCTGCCAATTGACCCCCCTTTCTCTCTAGCCCCGCCGCCGCTCGTCTCTGGTTCCGGTAAGCCCGACTCCAATCCGCCAAACCCCTTGATAGAAATCCAATTGTTTCCTCCCAGAGCACCCCCACAGCACCTCAAACAAAAACCCCAACTCAATTCGATTAAAGCATTCCTCTGTTGGCCCCGCACCATGAGCACCTCCTTGGCCGTCGCCCCTCTCTGCGGACAGCCTTCCTGAGTTTCTTTCAAGCGAAGGCCGTGCCTCCCCCATGATCCTCTCACCCCATAGATGGTTAAACCCCGGCCGGTTGGGCTTGTTTATATCCACAGCTCCCCCTAGCCGCCAACTCCACCGCCACCTTCTTCCCTACCCGCGACCTCCATCGCTAACAATCCCGTGCAATAGAGGCCAGAAAGGGGATCCCTACTCTTCCCCGAACCCGTCGGTGCCGGTCACGGCCTCACCGATCCACTCCCATGGCCAAATCGCGAGGAAGGGCGAAGCTCTGTCCCTCCCGTTTTGTCGGGCGGGAGGAGGAAGAAGATGACTTAAGTCATCGGCTTGACTCCATCTGAGCCGTCGGCTCTCGATCCATCGGTGCCAAGCGCGGATGCGCTGTCCCCTGTTGAGCCGCGCGCGAGGACATCAACGTGGCACCCCCTGGGCCGTTCCTTCGCTATCCCACGGCCACCCCGCCCAGCCGTTTCCCGCCTGGGCCAAAGCGCAGCGAGCGCGCGCCGTGCGTGGGCCGAGGCCGTCGGCCCACCCGCCGTTCAAATGCGCCCGTACCTTCCCGCGCGTCTTCTCGGGCCGGCCCAACACTGTGCAATGAACAGTGCCCCTTTGCATTTTCCAGAGCCGATTCTTGAGAATTATACCTCATTTGATTCATTTCGTTGCACCGAATCCATATCCGATATCCATTGCACCTCATTCCACTCCCAAAAACTCAAGTCCAAGCTCCTCAACTATTTTTGCAATTATTTAATTTATTTCTTTTATTCTTTTCTAGTTTATTTAAAAACAAACTTTCTTATTTGTTTCTTGTCTTTGTTTGCGTTAGTTCGCGAGGACTCAGAGCAATGAAGCAAGGTTCCGAGCAAACTTTCAAGATTTACGAGATTGTCGAGATTTCTGAGCAGCAAGGCAAGTTACAAATTTTTGAACATGTTGATCCTATAAATCTTCACACTATTTAACTACGCTATTTGCATTACTAATATTTGCTCAAGTTATTTAATTAAAATAAATTGTTTAGAATGATATGCTACATGTAGCTATGCCCTACCACCGATAAATGCCTCACTTTATTTAAAGCCACATTCACCTCGACAAACTTTAGGATTACTAAATTAGTACATACATAACCATCGCTTATATTCACATAAAACAATGAACTATCGGGTAGCCTGATAGTTCGCCGGTAAAATTGTCTTAAAAACGTTCTAGGGTAGGGCGGAAGTCGTGGAGTGCCCTGTAGTGGACGAGTCCACACCCTACCCTAGGGTGGAGAAGTGCAGCAGTTGGGTGCCAGTACAAGTATTGGATGGGACCCGGTCGTGGTTGGCAGTCTCAGTAGAGAAAGATAAGGACTAGACCCTTATGCTGAGTATAGAGCACAGTAATCACTCAACCATAAGTATTGAACTGTCAGTCCTGGTCCGTTAACTGCTGACTTTAATTGAACCCCTAGAGACGACAAATTATGGTGATAGAGAAAAAGCAGATATATTAGTGACTACTTTGGGAGGGGTCCGACGTAGAGGAACGGAGGACTCGTATATTATCAGATTGCAGACGACGCAGGACGCCAAAGCTTTCATCACAGAGGAGAGAAAACTTGGACACCTAAGAAAATGGAAGGCGCCAAACCCAGGCTTCCAAAAGATCAATGTGCACGGCTCGTTTAGAGAGTTGTCCAATTTGAGTCGATGGGACTCTCATTCGCGATAGTACTAGGGATGTGATTACAACATGCGCTGGTGAACTGAAGTGCCTTTTGAACCCGTACCAAGCGGAAGCTAAAGGTGTTTTTTTTGCTCTTACTTATGACTTTTATCTTAATTTTTTGAATTCTGTGACGAAAGATAGTACGAAAAAAATATTCATGTGAGATTTTAATCGATATAGATGAAGTCAAAAAAATATCTACTATAATCGACTTGTAAACTCCATCTTAAAAAGATACTTTATTTAAAAGCTAGTTATCGTAGAAAGTAAAACCATAAGTACAAAAGAACTTCCCTAAAGTAGGGTAACAATGGAGAGAGCATTGTCATTGCATCTAAATACTGTGATGTTAAACTATGCTATCGAAGGCCACAAGTATGATCTCTCGTCAATGGGTGCTATTTTGTGTGAGTTAAGTTTACTCCTCTTAAACTTTCTTAGTTAGGGCATGTATAGTAAGGTGACATAAGTTATTTATAAGAGACGTCATATAAAAATTTTACTGAGGTGGATGAACAAGAAAGAAGAAAGATAATAAGATCAACTATAATTCTATAGACGGCCAAAACACGAGAAAATAGCCTGCTATACACGGTTTTTGTATTATTATATCAATGTTGTCTATAAATAGTCTGCTATAGATGATCTTTATGACATTGTATCAATGCTGTATATATTTTAAAAACAATCTATTATAGATAACTTACAGGCAATCTATTATATAAAGTATCTTTAGTATTATCAATAAATGATATAGAAGGATATTATAAACAGCAACTATCTATATCACTATATATACTCTTATCATGTGGAATAATAACCTAGAGAATGTAATAAAGTGGCGCATGCTCTCGCAGCGTATAGTTGTAGTGTCCAACTGAGAATCGAGCTAATTGTAGATGGTATCCCAGACTTTTTGTTAGTGGCCTGGTGGCTAGGGATTTGGCTGTTCTCACGATGTATGGAAATTGGTGTAGTCCTGTAAAAAAAAATACACAGTGCCATGTAAATTTTAAAAAAAAAATGTCATGTAAGTTCTATACTTCGGCCCTGTTTAAAAAGTGCTTTAGTTTTTAGTTGATTACAAAAGACATCGTGGAAGTAATGGACAATCACGTTAAAACCATCCATTCAAAACGGCTCGCATAATGACCCCTCCAAAAAAAACTTATAAAAACTATGTTTAGAAGATACTTTATTTAAAAACTGATTTCTATAAGCTAAAAGTCAAGTAGTTTGGTTTTTAGAAGACACTTCAAAAGCCGATTTGTATAAATTAAAAATCAAACAGTTTAGGAGGCCGCTCGGTTGGGTTAAAATTTAGTGGCTTATGGTTAAAATTGCACTGTAACTGACTGAAATTGCATTGTACCTGATGGTAACTTATTTAGCGTAATTAATTTTAAAAAATCTAAAAATAGAAAAAAAAGGTTAGTCTATTACGTATAATACAAACTAATAAAAAAACCAGTAAAAAACTCAAAAAATACAGAAAAATAAAAAAATAAAAATAAAATTTATAAATAGTAAAAAATAAATTAGAAGACAGAAACTCAAGTCTAAATAAACAGACCTGGATAAAAGCCTTCTTCATTCATGAACTTTTGGCGGGACCCACCCAACACCGCACATCAAACAGCTGGTGACAGTGACGGTACAGGCTTTGGCAATTTTCCATTTTTTTTGCTTGTTTCTTTTCTATTTTTAAACTTCTTTGATTCTTTCTCCCCCTACGCGAACAGTCTCCTCTCGCGCAGGAAAGCGGCGAGTTGGCTTGGCCTCCCCACTCGCATGCCCCTCCTCGTCGTGCGCTTAATCTGAGGTGAGTTTTTCACACGATTCTGAATCTTCTCCGCCGTTTCCCTCGCAAGTAGGACTGCATTTTTTGTGATGTTTTTTCCCTTTCTTTTTGGGGTTTGGGTTTTTGTGGTAATCAGCACAAGGAAAAGATTCCAGTTCTTGGAAATGGTTGGATTGGTCCATGGGGAAAAGGTTCCGACTAGTGGCACAAATCGATTTGACCCAGGAGCATTGGAGTTCAGGGAAATTGAAGTGGAATTCGTTCGGGGAGCAATGGAATTTTGCGTGATTCTTTAGCTGGGTTCTGCAACGGAAAGTTTTTTCCCTCAGAGAGAGAAAGGTTCTAATTTTGGGGAAATTTCGGTGCTGCAATAAATATAAGAAAGCTTGATTGAATAACGTGATCGGGCCAATTCTGCATTTAAGTTCTTCCAAGTCTGAATGGAATTGGAGAGGCGCAAGCACGGTGATCAATGGAGATGCACTTCTCTTTAGTTCTTTTTTTTACTCCTATTTCCTCTTAATGCAGGAAAAATCAGGACATTTTTTAATAAAAAGGAAAAGGATAAATTTAGTAAATAAATGCCATCAATTTAGGCAGAGCTTAGAGTGAAATTTCACTTAATAGAATGCTTTATCGTGTTTGGTGTTTTATCGGGTGAATTGAACTGTATTAGATATTATTTATGTTAGTTTCTGATGTGTCTGCAAAGGAAGATGAGGGGCCTTGGCTAAAGCATTATTTTATTACTCCCTCTAGTAAAGAAAAAGTGATGCCCTGGATTGCGTGTAGTAATATTAATTTTGACCAAAGATATTGTCTAAAACATATATTTTGGATATACGAAGATGATATGAGTAAATTTATCATGAAAAATACTTTCATAATATAACAAAATTTAATGGTTGAATTGGCATCTTATTGACTTCGAAAAGTAAAAAATGTCACTTTTTTACTGGAGGGAGTACTGTTCATAGCAACCAGAGTAGGAGGAGGAACAAGAAGTCATTTTCCCATTCTGTTACACTGGAATGCTACAATAATTGCATTCCTCAGTTTTGGGGATGAAAACATATTTTTCTTCTAAATGCAACTATATACTAAACACTTAATTACTGTTTCTTTGGAAGTCAATTAAGTTAGGCTGCAGTGTGGAAATGCAGCAGAGCATTTGGACCAAGTTGTGGTTTGCTAAATACTTGAGAAAAATGACCTAATAGCCAGATCTGGACACATGCAAACCTGAGTGCTGAATACATGTACGCTTTGCATATTTTGATATTGTCATCAGTAATAGGTGGCTTTTCTATTGCTAAAATAGTTTTGGTTTTTCCACTAGCTTGGCATATCACCTTTAAGACGGTAAGATGTTATGGCGCACAATACGCGGTATGGAGGTTATGGTACATTCCTCTAGTTTCCTTCTTCCGAAACTGTGTCAGCCTGCCAACATGCCAGCAAAGAACTATGCTCTAGTTGTTCTTAACCAGCATCTTCCACGTTTTATGCCTCGCCTCTGGGCTCATGGTAACTAGCCCTAGCTCATTTGTCCTTTTTTATATTCTGTATAGGACATGCATTTTTAAAAGTCAACCTTCGAATTTGATTTAGTGCAGCAAAGTTGAGGATCTGTGCTGATGGAGGAGCCAATCGTATTTTTGATGAGATGTCTCAGATGACCCATGATCAAGACTACGAAAGCACCAGAAATAGGTCAACTAATTTCTCATTCCTTTTATAGTATAGTGCTAAATTAATTGTGATGAAAGACATTGCCAATACCAAGCAATCTTAATTGATGTCAATAGACACTACTGAACATAAGAATTACCTGATATTGCCCAATGTCAGGCATATCTAGATCATTTATAGGCATTTGCAGTTATTTAGTAAATGAACTGAACCTGCTTCCTTTTGCCCCAACATCTAGTGTGCATTTTTTTGGTCGATCTGAATATCTACAAGTGTTGCCAAATTCTCCATAGCATCAAACACGTGAATTCCAGTTACAAAACTTCATCTTTGTAACAAAATGGACACCTGTTCTTATTTTGAGCTTCGTATAATCCAAAAAATTCTAATTTGTTGCTCTTCATTTGGCTAATTGACAACACTGATTGTTTATTACTTAATATGATGGATTTCTTTATTTAAAAAGTTGGGAATGAGAGCAAAATAGCAACGTAAAATAATTCGTATCTTATCGTTACTGGCTTCTGTTTAGTCAATCAAATTCCACAGAACATCTCAGATATGTTTCCGGTAGTCTGTATGTTAAGATGCCCAAGCATGTCTGCGTACTGTCAGTAGTGCATCACATGCGTTCTAGTATCCGTGTTTCATATGGAATGCACATAGGTAGTAGTGAATTCTACTTATAGGTGATTGCAGGTCTCTTGCCACTGATTGAGAAAAACCTATTTATTTTCTGGTAACTGATCAGGCATAGAATAATCTACTTGCACCGTTGGTATATATTTTCCAGAAGACATTCAAAAAAACTGTCATATTTTATGATGATGGTGATTATTCTACTTGATGTTATCCAGGAGACACCATTATTTTGTACATCTCAATGGCATTGCCTAGTAGAGTCGGCTTTCATATACCAAGCTGCTTGTGCATGTTTGTGCTTTATTCTACCTAGAGGACCATACCAACAAAACTTTTGAGTACGAACAAAACTTTTGAGGACTTATCTTGCCTAAATTTCACAATTAGTTGCTCGTATCCAGGTATATTCCCGAAATAATTGAGGGAGATATGGATTCTATAAGGCCAGAAGTAAAAAAGTTCTACTCTAGTCAGGTTTTTTTCTTGCTTCCTGTTTGCTACAATGTTTAACATTATCTGGACATCCTGGTGGGATTTCAGCAATTGAACTTTGGCTACTCTCACTTTTTATTCGTTGTTGGAACATTCTGATTCTGCCTTAATGCTAACATATGCAAATGGACACTAAGCCTCTGTTTAATTTATGTACATGGGAATAATGGTTGTGCATGGATTAAGTTAATATAATTCTTGGAGGAAGCCAGGAAGGTGCTCAAGCATGAAAATCCCTGCTGCAAAATGGCAAAATGATGGGAAAAGTGTATGTGCATCTTTGCATGGATAATTTTACAGAAAGTCCAATTGCATCAGTTGATGAGTTTAGTTTAGGTTCAGGTTGTCAAAAGTAACAATGCAGTCAGTTAATGTTTCAAAGGAAAATAATGCAACAGTTAAAACTTGGAGTGAATTTAGTTGGAAGAATGAAATTGCAGTAGTGTTCTCATGTCCTTATACCTGTTAGAAGAGAATTGTTGCCATGGACAGCAAAATTATAAGAAAAAATTATGAACTACGCAATTCTCATCTGGCAGTTGACCAACTTTGTAGTATGCAGTGGACTGCATTTATGATTTATCAAGGTTGAACTCCACTTGGTCAGCATAAGCTTGTTCATGATTATATATACCTTTATCCAAGTGTGAGCGGACCTTCTGCTTAGTCCATGAGATAACTATATTGAGAATGGATGCTGGCTTGATGATATTGAACGAAATTGCAATTCTTTTGGTGATTATGTCTACAAACGGCTGATTGTAATCACCATTGTAAAAGGAATAGATGCTCTGATACTTCCATCTGTTCCATTTCATGTGGATAATCTTTCTGGTTGTACTTCAGAAAAATTAACTGCTAAATGTCAATGCATGAAGTTTAGATTTTTGAAAACTCAATTCTGCAAGGAGGTTTGATCTGACATTATACACCTGTTTAGTATTCCACCTGTTTCCATTCTTTTGAAATTTCTCAGGATTATTTGACAACCTACTGGACTTTCAAGTTGGCCATTGACTGCTAAAGGTTGAACAAAGTTTGACATGGACCTTTAGCAGCAAAGTAGGCAACAAGCATCTTTGTTAGAAAATTGAACAACACTTGTGGTGTCTGAATTTTAAGATGAAGTGGAGTTCACTTTTTTCTGTTGGACCAGATGGAATATATATCTATATCTCTATATCTATACTAATTAGGCACTCCGATGAAATTCTCACGTTAATTGTCAAAAAAGAAAAAGATCTAGCTATCCATTTGGTGGACTTGAGTTATAACGGATTAGATTAAAAGAAAGAATTCTTATCAAGTACAATCCAAATTAACTGAAATTCGGAATAAAAATAAAGAAAAAATAGCAATTTGATTTCCACACGAATTCTAAAGTAAAATCCCTAAATAACTAAAATTCGGAATAATAATTAAATGAAAATTAGCAACATAAAAGAATAAGTTCATGTATAAATCTTCTATACTAATTAGACACTCTAAGAAAATTCCCACATTAATTGGGGAAAAAGAAAAGATCTAGGGCCTGTTCTTTTTAGCTGCGGCTGATGGCTTTTGGCTGCAGCTGATGACTTTTTGGCTGTTTGCGATAGAGATTACGGAAAGAGAGATACTCGCTTGCAATTTTTGATGATATAGATATTAGTTTTTTAACATGTACTACGACTAACTTGTAGACCCCATCTTAAAAAAATACTCCGTTTAAAAGTTAGTTACTGTAGCAAAAACCAAAAGCGGCTTTTAGAAATCGCAAAGAACAGGGCCCTAGTTGTCCATCTAGTGGACTTGAGTTATAACGGTTTAGATCAAAAGAAAGGGTCCATTTCAAAAACAATCCAAATTAACTGAAATTTGGAATCAAAATAAAGAAAAATTAGCAATTTGATTTCCACACGAATTCCAAAGTTAAATCCCTAAATAACTAAAATTCGGAATAATAATTAAATAAAAATTAGCAACATAAAAGAATTAGTCCATGTCAAGTACAATCGAAATTAGCTAAAATTCGGAATAAAAAATAATATGAAAGTAGCAATGTAATTCCCATACGAATTCCAAAGTAAAATTCCTAAATAACTAAAATTCGTAATAATAATTAAACAAAAATTAGAAATATGATTTTTACCAAAAACTGAGGAAAAAACATGTCAGGTACAATCCAAAAACATGAAAATTCAAAATAAAAATTAAAGGACGATTAAAGATTTGATCTGTATAAGGATTCCAAACCTAAATTCCCAAAATATTAGAATTTGTAATAAGAACTATACTTATACTAATTATAAACTGCGAGGAAATTATCACGTTAATCAAAAAAAGAAATAAGATGAGCATCCATCTGGCAGAACTAAATGAAAATTAGAAATTTGTTTTTTTTTCAAATTAAGAATTCCAAAAATATGCAAATTCGTGAAGTAGCTAGCTTTTGTACCATCTCTCTCAATGATGGTTTCGTTTCTTCCCTATTGCATCTACATGAGTGTAGACTTGGTGCAAATTAATCCGTCAATTTGGGGGCACTTTCTGTCCTTTATAATAACTTGGACGCGTTCTCAATCATTGGAGCTTAAAGTTCAAATCAAAATTAGATTGTACTTTAATCTGCTCTCAATAAATTTTATATTAAATACTATTTTCATAATTTAAATTTTTTTATTAACTATTTTATCTTTTGTGATGGAGACTAAGTACTTTATCTAACAAGCTAGCCCGTGTGAATGCACGGATTGCAAACTAGTATAATCAATTTAGCACTGGTGATGTCATGATTTTACTAAACTGATCTATATGCAGGGATCCAAAATTTTAGATAAATCACATAACCAAGAGACAACAGATCTACACAAGTGCATTTCTCGTATCCATCATCGCACACCTGATCATGAAAAACCTAATGTAAGTAGTGATCGTACTATTTGATTTTGCTGATTGATACTTTTCTGTCTTGCTATCTTTTACCAGTTGATATTTTCTATCAATATCAAAATTAAAAGTGGTACATACTTCAGACATACTGATTACTATTATGGAACTTACCTTTTCCTTCTAATACTGTAGCTTTGTGTTCTTGTTACTGGAGCACTTGGTGGAAGGTTTGATCACGAGGCTGCTAATATCAATGTTCTGTATGTGTTCTCGGACATGCGGATTATCCTTCTATCAGATGATTGCTTGATTCGACTTCTTCCCAAAACACATGACCATGAGATCTATATCGAACCATCTGTTGAAGGGCCACATTGTGGACTTTTTCCTGTTGGAGCACCATCTACAAGCACTACAACCACTGGTCTGGAGTGGAATCTGAGTAAATTTCTTATGCTCCATTCTTATAAGTTGTCATACGCATGCAGTTTGCCGGTTTAACGATATGCATTCAATAATTATCCAACAAAGAGATAACGAAGCACATTTTACATGAAATTATCATCGTCGCATTTCCTGTCCGTGAAAATGTCCGCAGCGTTAGCCACATTTTGTTTAGTATTTTGCAGAATAGAGAAACAATATCAGTTCACACGTTGATGTTATCGGTTGTCTGCTATTCAACCTAGCCCACTGAACTCTAACCTTGTTGAATATCCATGCAATATGCAGCTTTGCTGGATTGCAGTCGGTGTTTCTTTCTTTGGTGGAATCATGGTTTCTAGGTTGTCGCGAGGACATATGGTATCGAAATTACCATGTCAGGGAAATGTGTCAATTATTTACCAGTTACATCCTTTTGTTGGTCATGCTGGCCAGGACAGCCTGACACCAACTTGGATGTTGGTAGGAAACTTTGAAATTTTCTAGGAAAATGCTTGCTAGTTGTGATTTTAAGTTAGACATGTTCAAAGCAAGGGAAATAAAAAAGTGGATTTTGTTTGCGAATAAGCTCATTCGGGACGGCGTGACTTTAGTTTATACCACTTGTCCAACCAAATGTCATTGTTGCCTGGAAATGTTTGGAATAGTTGAAATCAACTAATGCTGGTTCTCTGCTGGATAGAACTGTGAGTTGTGTGGGCTGCGCTGGACACAATTCCCTTAGGGTGTGTTTGGTATGTGTAATTTTCACATTCCCCTGCAATATAATATTCCCTTCAATCTAATTACTAGTAACACATACCAGTAATATAAGATTCCAATGTTTGGTTGGTTTGAAAGAAACTATAAAATAGTCATTATAATAGTTCAAATATTTCATAACTTAAACCAACAACTCCACAAATTTAAATTACATGATTTAAAATTTCAAACCTTGAAGGTTAACATTCATAAATTTACATTGAAAACTAAATTTTGAATTTTATAATTTAAATTCTCTCAATTCAAAATTGCAACATTCAAAAATTCAATTCTTATGATTCAAAAGTTTAGATTTTGGATTTTTAAAATTTTTAATTTGAAAATTTGAGTTTGAAATTTGAAATGTTCGCATTTATAAAATTTAAATTTTCAGAACTCAATTTTTTGAAAAATAGAATTCAAAATTTCAGATTTTAAGATTTATTTTTTATAAAAAATGGAATTTCAAAATCCAAACTTGAAATTTTGAAATTCAAATTTCCTGAATTTAGTATTCAAATTTTGATATTTTGGTTTTGAAATTCATGTTTTGAAAAAAATTTTAATTTGGATTTTGAATTCAGAAAGTTCAAATATTGACTATGAGAAATTAAAACAAATGATAAAATTGCAATTGCAGATATTCTTTTCTCTTAGTAATGCAAGATAGACACAATTTTCTACGGAAAAGTTTTTTTTCTCGAACGCGCAGGAGAACTGCGCATCATTATATTAAGAAGAAGAAAGGAGTCTAAGAAAACTTGTACAAACCCTCACCAAGTAAGCGGGGCTAAAAACATAAGGTCAAACACACACCGATCAAAGAACAAACACAACACCTATGGCCAAATGGTATTAAGGCCTTTGGCCCCCACCAAACACCACAACTTGACCTCATCTCTAATGCCTTGCAAGACAATGCTGGCATTGGGCGAGGTGCCGTCAAAAATGCAACCATTCCTATACTTCGAAACCCACCAAGCCACCAACACGATCAAAGAATTAAAATCCTTGCGCTGCTGTTTAGGGACTTGGTGCAAAGCTTAACGCCACCACAAGATAAAGACCAAATCATCTGGACCTGGAGTTAGCTGCTGCAATCTCACCAGAGTAAGCACTGAGTACCAAACACTTCTTGTGAACATGCAAGAAGTAAGTGCTGGATATTTTCATCTGCTTGATCACACTGTGGGCAGCACTCAGGGTGAACAAGACCACGACAGGCCAAACGATCAGCGGTCCAGCAGCGATTAAGTGAGGCTAACCACAAAAAGAATTTGCAACGAGGAGTCCAGGTTCTCCAAATCTTCTTCCATGGTTCAAAATCCACAGCCCCACAAAAAAAACGACGGTACATTGATTTAGTTGAGAACCTGCCCGAGGAGGATGGCTTCCACATATGCTGATCATCCATGCCAGGGGTGAGCATCACTCGGGCAAGAATGTCCCAAAGGCCAAAAAAACTCCTCCAAGACTGTAGTAGTTTAACTGCCTCTAATATCATGAACCCAAGTATTATTTATTAGAGCTTCTTAGACCGTCCTTCGACTGACAGTTCTCTTTGGCACACACGCACAAAGAGAGGGGACGAGGTCCATTAAGGATTTGCCATGTAACCAATTATCATATCAAAAGAAGGTCATGCTACCATCTCCCACAATAGAGGTGATCGATATAGAGAACATAGCTGTTGAATTGGGATGCACCTGAATGTCCAAACTAGCCCATGAGCGATTAGGTTGGGTCTTTTTGAGCCACAGCCACCTCATGCGCAGCGCCCATCCGAGAATTTCCAAATCAAGAATTCCCAGTCCACCAAGCTCAATTGGTCTCTTGACCCGGCCCCACGAAACAAGACAATGTCCTCCATTTACTCTCTTTCGTCCCTTCCATAAAAAAGCTCTACGAATCTTGTTAATTGCTCTAATTGCCCATTTAGGAAATTCCAGTGTAAAGAGTGGATAAATAGGAATTGCCGAGAGCATCGCTCGAATAAGTGTGGCTCGGTCAGCTGGGTGCAGCATGGCAGCTTTCCATCCCGACAACTTATCAGCAATCTTGTCAATTATCATATAAAAGCCAGATTTAGGGAGTTTCTTGATTGACAATGGGAGCACCAAATATTTGCAAGGGAATTCTTGTACTTTGCAAGGAATGGCTCTTTGTACCATTTCCATGTCCTGTTGGTGGCATCGAATTGGGGTTACCGAACACTTGCTTAAGTTAGTGATCAACCCTGACGCTTCTCCAAAAATCCAAAGAATCTCTTTGATCAACTCGATCTCTTCCAAACAAGGCCGCACGAAAAGAACCACATCATCAGCATATAGAGAGACCCGCTGACTAGATCCTCTAAAAAGAAGGGGTTGCAAAAGACCATTCTCACTTGCCGTATTAATTAGTGAGTTAAGTACATCTATGACCAAGATGAAGAGTATCGGGGATAAGGGGTCGCCTTGCTGAAGCCCCGGCCGGTGTTGAATTAGCTCACCTGGCACACCATTTACCAACACCCGAGTTATTGAAGACCTCAGGAGTTTAGATAAAAGGTTACACCAAATTGAACCAAACTCCAAATGGCTTAGTACTTGCAGCAAGAAAGATCATGACACCGAGTCGAAGGCTTTTTGAATATCCAGTTTGAGAAGAACTCTTGGTTCCCTTTGTCTATGCAGTACTTTGGCTGTTTGTTGGACCAGAATAAAATTATCATAGATACATCTCCCTTGGACAAAAGCACTTTAATTTGGTGACACCATGTCCTTGAGTTTTGGAACCAACCTATTGGCTAGGATTTTGGTGACAAGCTTTGCAAAACTATGAACCAAGCTTATAGATCTGTAATCTTTCATTTGCAACGCTTCTGGCGTCTTTGGAAGCAAAGTGATGTACGTTGAGTTAAGCAGGAACAAACTACTGACATCTCCTTGTAACAGCCTGTTAAGTGCAACCATAAGATCAATCTTCACTATATTCCAACAAGTTTTGAAGAAACGTCCAGTGTAACCATCTGGCCCCGGAGCCTTATCTAAGGGAAGTGATTTAATTGTTGGCCACACCTCTTCCTCCGAGAAACACTGCTCAAGAGCTAACAGATCATGAGCTTCTTGGTAAAAGGACTGTAGGTTCAAAGAGCATTGTCTTTGAGCCACAGTGCCAAGTAAGCTTGAGTAGAACTCAAAGACAGCCTGCTGTTTATCTTCATACCCGGTAACAAGTTTATCTCCCACTTTAATTTTTGCCAAGAAGTTCTTTCTCTTTCTGTACCTAACTTGCTGATGAAAAAAGGAAGTATTTGCATTCCCCTCTTTCAACCAAACCATCCTGGAGCGTAAGCGAGCAATTGTGCGCTCAAGATATGCTAAACCGAGTGCCTGCCACTTCAACTGCCGCCGTAGCCAATCCTCCTCGTTGGACAACACACGGGCATCTTGAGCAATTTCAAGTCGGTGCAAGATTTCCGTGGCGAACCGGAGCTACAGCTTAACATTCCCTATTCTCTTTTGGCTCCAAGATTGCAGGTCCCTAGCAAGTCTTCCCAGCTTCAGGGAAAGGATTTGCAGTGGGCAAGAAGGAGCTACTGGTTTGTACCAGGAGCTTTGCACCTCCTGCAAGAATCTGTCAAGCTTTGGCCAATAGCTTTCAAAGTGAAAACACCGCTTTCCCTGAACATTAGCCTTCAGACCAAGGATTAATGGGTAGTGGTCTGAAATTAAGAAGCCGAACTCTGAAGGATACAGTCCGGAAACAAATGTTCCCAATCAGCTGTCATGAAAACCCAATCCAACCGGACCAAAGTGGGCACTTCCCGCTCATTCGACCATGTAAACTTTCGGCCAAGAAGGGTAATTTCTTTCAGCTCCAAATCGTCCAATAACCGGCGGAAATGACCCATCATTGCTCTATTCACATTAGTGTTATTCTTGTCCTCCGCCATATAAATGAGGTTAAAATCCCCTCCAATTGCCCATGGACCTTGACAGGCATGCCGAATATCCCGAAGCTCCTGCAGAAAATGCACCTTCTGATCATCAGCTTGAGGGCCATAAACTCCTGTGAACCGCCAAGGCAGCTCCTCATGAGAAACAAACTGAACTGAAACTGAAAAAGTGTCAACTCGAGATGTTAAAGCACGGCAAACACTGCCTTTACATGCCAGCAACACCCCCCCCCCCTTGCTCTACATGCCGACAAAACCACAGAATGATCAAACTCACTTCCCAGAATGGACATGATCAAACAACCGGAAATAGACTCCATCTTAGTTTCCTGAAGACACACTACATCAGGCCGAGTAGAGTTTACCAAGCTTCTGACGTTGTCCCGCTTAGCCTTGCAGTTGAGGCCTCTTACATTCCCAATGAGAAAGTTGGACACCATTGATTCTGAAAAAAAAACGCCAACGACCTTCCCGAGCACAACCACTGATCACAAGTCACACATGTTCTCACTTGGAAAAATAGCGACATCACGTGGCGCTTCTCTTGGTGAAGGAGGCTACCACCCAAAAAGCGCCACTAACGCCGCGAGATGAGCTTGAGTGAGGGGCTTGTGGAAGATACGGTTGTACCTCTCCAACTCTTTCTCGCCTATGGCTTCATGTTCTGCTACCAAACCCAAACGACGCAACAAAGTTGCCTGAGTTTGAGTAGCTGTCTTCAGAGCCGCCCCGCCCTTATTCAGCCTGCTACTTTGGCGTAAGGCAAAGTCTGACGGGAGCTGAACAACCCACCGTTTTTGAATCGTCGGCAAAGGAAGCAGGCCATCAGTGACTTGGGTTACCTTGGCCAAGAAGGCTTTTGCCGGAGTTGAAAGAGGCTGGCTGGATTGCTGTCGCTAGAAATGGCGCGGACACCGCCTGGAGTATACCTGCAAGATGATCCAGGTGTTTCTACGGAAAAGTGATTCATGAAAATTATAATAATCTGGTTCGTAAGGTAATTTTAGATTCATAATTTAGATTATTGGTTGTTTTATTAAACAAAGTAATCTTATAGGATTACTGAAGTATTATTGGGAATATTTGGAGAATTCCATCAACCAAACATATTCTTAGGGCCGTTTGTACTGGGGCTAGGAGCAGCCCTATGTAGGTTTTCAGGCTGGATGATCCAAGCTTTGTCACTTGTCATGCTGGGCTGGGTGCCTTTGCCTGACCTATCCATTGAAACAGCAAAAATGTGATTGGGACCAGCCGCACAGCCAGTGGCTACCAAGTCTGACAGGGCCAGCCACAAATGCTCGGTCAAGTCTACTGCTGGATATTTTTACCAGCTTTATGGCTGAGTCGTCCTATTCCTAGGAAAGCCAAGTGTCATATGAGCTAACAGAGGTTCTAACGCTGTCAAGCGCATCATCCAATAGCAAGCTCTTTGTTATGAATATTATGTGTATATTAAAGAGTCTCAATAGGCAATATATATAAGAAGTACAAGAGCATATTCAAGGGAATATGCTAGGCATATAAGAAATGGAATACAATTCCTATTCTATCTCTAATACTCTTAACAATCTTCTCAAATACAAAGCATATGCAATAGCATTGCATTTGAAAAGGATTGTCACTAAAATAGTAAAAAAAATTTCGGAGTCCGAGTCTTAATAATGTCATCGTAGCGTGCGGCTCTAGAAAAAATTGTCAAATCAAACCGAAGAATAGATAGAAGCACGGTGACGCAGATCGAAACCCAAGACGGCGGCGGCGCAGTGCACAAGGTTTAGGAGAAGTGCGGCGGCCTTAGAAGTTCGGGACGACGACTAGAGAAGCGGCGGCATTATAACGACTTCTACCATCTGCACGTGGCTCAGAGAGGAGCAACGGCTGTTGCCATGTGAAAGAAAGGAGATGATCACACTCATCCAAGAGGATGGACCATGGCTAACAAAGCAGTCGGCTGACTGGAAATGAATGTGGACTCACACAGCTTTGATGAACTGATAAAATAGATGCAACGAACTTAGATGGACGCAACGGAAGACGCAAAGTAAAAAAACTCAAAAGTACTAGAAGAAGTATAAGACCATCTCCTCTCTCTCCCCATCTTTATTTCTTCGCCGCCATCCACTTGCCCGTCTCCTTCTGGCCATGTCATCCGCCTCGGCATGAGAGGAGGAAGTCCTAGGAGGGTGGCGGCGACCCCAAGAGTGGTAGCATGAGAGGGCGGCGGCTTGGGAAGGGGGGACGACGACCCCAAGGGCGGTTGCCAGGAGGCAACGTGGCGCGGCTCAGGCCGGATCCGGTCGGAGACAGCCACGGCAATGACGGAGAGGGCTAGATCTAGTGGAGGTCGAGGCAGGCGGCGGAGGGCCCGAGGTGGGCACGGTCAGATCCACCCAGATCCGGCCAAAGGCGAGTGCAGGTAGGCGGCGAAGGCGGGGAGGAGGCGCTGACGTGGGCTCGGGCTGCCGAAGGCACAGGTGGCCCAGCACGGCGCGGCAATAGCGGCAAGGGCCGGCGTCGGCGGGAGACAAGCGGATCTGGCTCGGAGGTGGCAAGATCCGAGCTCGGCTGCGGCGAAGACGACTGGATCTGGACTTGGCGGTGTCGGAGGCAGCCAGATCTGGTGCAGAGAGGCCAGAGCTATGTGGGGAGAGCTGGAGGCCGCCAGATCTAGGCAGGACATGGTCGGCGACGACCAGATCTGGATGCGTCGTGGCCAACAGTGACCGGATCTGGCGCGGGCTGGTGGCGGCTAGGCATAGACGAGACGACTGAAGGCGCATGCGCAAGCGGGAAGCGGAAGGAGGTGGCCGCCCCTGGGAGTGGAGCACACTCTACCTGAGGGCGACGGCGGCGGCGGATGAGAAGTTGGGTTGAGAACTTGGGCTCTGATACCATATTATGAATATTGTGTATATATTGAAGAGGCCTAATGGGCAATATATACAGAGAGTACAAGAAGATATTCAGGGGAATATGCCAGGCATATAAGGAGACGGGCAAGTGGATGGTGGTGAAGAAAAGAAAGATGGGGAGAGTGTGCTCTTGTACTCCTAGGGGAGGCCCCCGGGAGTAGAGGAAGCGGAAGGAGGTGGCCGCCCCTAGGAGTGGAGCATGGTCCTCCCGGGGGCGGCGGCGGCGGCGGATGAGGAGCTAGGTTGAGAATCTAGGCTCCGATACTATATTATGAATATTATGTGTATGTTGAAGAGGCCCAATGAGTAATATATATAGCAAGTACAAGAGGATATTCAGGGGAATATGCCAGGCATTTAAGGAATGGAATACAATTCTTATTCTATCTATAATACCCTTAACACTCTTGACATAAATTGCTCATATGAAAAGTATCTTTGTTGAGAGTGATATTAAATTATTAAGACTTGGCACCTTGAATGTACATAGTGTATAGTTGATGTCATATGCAAACAAGTCTTAAATTGTACGTGTTGCTATGAATATTCTTGTCCTGCCTCAATTTTTTTTGAGGAACTGTCTTACCTCTTCACCCACCAAAAAAACAAAACTAGAGCAGTGGTTCTGTGCTTTTCTTACTACTAAATTGCACAAATGGTAAGCAGTACGGTTCGTATTGGGTATTTGCAGATGAGACCATTCTTTTGCTTCTAGAATTTTCCTATTCACTTTACATGAAAGCATTGAAGCGCTTCCCAGTGAATTAATGGCTGAAGCAAAAGCATATTTATCCATCAGAAAAGAATGCAATAATGGATATAACAGGAGTAGAATTGAAATACTTTTTGTCACCAGTAACATAAACATTTAACGTCACATGAATCACTTGTGTCTGAAGTTTGTAAAGGCTTTGCTACTTGCGTAAGTGTCTACTTTTTTCTACTTCCAGCTGAAGCAAAGATGAGATTTGGCAGTATGATAAGCACATCCAACATTGTGCATGCGGAGAAGGTAACTGTACAGTCTGATGCAGATCTTCTGTGGACAATCTCTCTCCGAAATCTAATCTAACGAGCACTTACACGGCATCCTTTGTCCTATTTCCTTTCCGCAAATCTTGATGTTGTATGTAATCAGCTCAGCACTCGTACAGTGCAGCTGTGTTTGTGTTCATGAGTAAGTTATGTATATACTAAATAAAATGCTCTCTGGTGGCTCGTCGATAAGTCGATATCGTCAGACAGAAACTCATGAGGTTAGAAGGATTCTAACACATTCTTGAGCTGCTAGTGAATGTATTATACGGGTAATAAACAGATGCCATGTATCGCTACATTGTTGAATGTAAGGGGGCAAATGTGTCTTCGGAAATCGGAACTTCTTACGCCGCTTGGTTGGAAATGAGGTTTTGAGACTTCAGCTTCTTGCTGTGTGCTGATAGCTGCCTGATACATGATTGCCTGTGCACGGCAGGGCTCTATTGTTTCAAACAATTAATCATGGTCGCTCTAGTGTGAGACCAATTTACCAAAGGTCGCGTCTTTCACAGACCACTTCAGTAATTTTGGGCAAATAAAATCAAATTATTACTGGGAATATTGCTTGGCACATTGTTGCCACGAGTCAACAGTGTAGGTTAATATCCTTATGGGAAAATTGACAAAATGCAACTCGAAAGAATGGCACTGATCAATAGATCGCCACTCAAATAGTTGAAATCGGTGAAGTGCTACTCAGATCGGTGTTGCATCTGTAAAATGCAATTCTTAATTTCTTTTTTAATATTATTTTTCAGTTATTTGGGTGACCTGCTTAACACTCATTTTTCTTTCTTCAAGATTGACATGTTTGACATCTGACATGACACGAATCGATGGAAGACGACCCAATAACTACTCGTACCAAAATACACTTTACATGTCATCATTGGTTCAATCTGTGCATAGCATTTGGTGACCCATGATTCCCATTGATTCACCAGCTATGCGATGACACACACTAGTACATGTATCACTTCCTTTGCCCTACATCTTTTTTTGGCACGATCTACCAAAGTCTCGAGATGCAGGTGATGTGCCTGTGATAGCCGAATTATCGAGATCTTGAAATGAAGGTTTTGGCCAAGTCGATCAGCATCATGCAGGCTGTACAGTCTGTATGAATGGGACTGGCAGTACAGTATCTGCCATTCTGCGTAGATGCAATCGGAACGTCATGCATTTCGTCACCTTGGAATGCAAGGGCACAGCACGATGACAAACTTTGGAGTTCCAGTTAGGGCTCAATTTCCCAGCAGTAACTGGCCATATCGGTCATGAGCGGTATGGTCCAGTTTGGCAAGTTCTACGTAGAAATCCTCCAAATAATTATGGAAGGTTTGGGAAGCACGAAAAATGAAGAAAATTGGGGGGAATATTAACCAGAAAGGCATGAGACACCAGCCGGTTTTTGTTATACTGGTACTACCATAAAAAAAAGGCTATCCTAGATGCTTCATCATAGATGATTTAACACAAATAGTCTATGATAAAGTTACCACAGACGGTTTTGTAAGATGGACCGTCTAAGTTCATCGTGATAGAAAAAACGTCTGCAATGACTTATTTATCACAGGTGATTTTTATTCCGAACAGTCTGTGATACATCACAGACGGCTTGAAACAAAAATCATCTATGATGATATACTATCATAAACAAATTTTTTTTTACCAAAAACTGTCTGTGACAATTTTGAGCATCCAAACTATAGTAAAATTGCTCACTTTTTTTTAGCTCTAATACAGCTATTACAGACGATTTTTACCAAGAACCGTCTGTGATAACTGATTATTATAAACGATTCTAGTTTCAAACCGTCTGTGATAACAGACGATCACAGATGATTCTAGTCACATATGGTTAAAAAATCATCTGTGAATAACCCCCTATTATCATTGATCCATGAAATTGGACGGTTCTAGAAATTATTTATGATGGTGGTTCCGAACCGTTCTTGATGAAATTTTCTGTGGTAGTGTGGTCAAGGGCCTCAAGGCCATGACCGATATTTTCCGGGAAAAAAAGAACGGGAAATGAAACGCTGGCACCGATCGGGAATCATCTGCTCTTTTATTACCACGAGAATTCTTTTCCTTTTCGTTCCCATTTTGAAATGAACTGGAACCAGTGTATCTAGCGTATAATTTGGAATATCATACCGTGAAAACTGAGATTTGGATAACGTCGAACACTCCCAGACCATAGTGGTAGAGCTAGAAATACTGCCTGACAAGGGTGAACAACACAAACGAAAATTGCGACGGTAGACGCAAAGACGCGTATCACACTACCGCGCGCGCGCCCCCACACAACCCCCGTCGAAATGATCGCTCGACAGAATACAATTCCATCTATCCGCCACGTGCGTCGCCTGACTGATTGCTGAGAAAAGGAAGCAGGTCTCCAACTCGAACGAGTTCTCTCCTCGATCTCCTCCTTTGCCATTTGCTTTACATCTCTTCCTACAGGGCGCGGCCTCCTAAAGGTCCGACAGCGTTGACGCCCGGCTCTCAAATCACCCAAGAAAGGAAAAAGATGCTCTTGTCATATGCAGATTCACTTCTCTAAGGAGCTTTCTTCACAACTCCGTGTTAACATTCATAAAGTTTTCGGCCGTATATAAATTAATGAGAGGTGCTCTAATGCTTTTCTTAACAGTGATTTATATAATTTTTAAAATATAATAAATAGTAGATAGATATTATTTACTTCTTCATTTGTTTTAAGATTAGTATTACTTTTATTAGAGATGAAAGTATAGAACTACTCTGCACAACGGGGTTGCACATAGGACAAGTGAACTGAGCTTTAAGAGCCTGAGTACGGGAGGCTCTGTCTCGTCACGTGGCTCATACGGGAGGTGTACACTCCCCACATCACCATGGGTACCTAGCTGCACCGAAGAGGTGAGCTTAGTAGTAGCATCAAACAACACCTTATGGTTATCATCGACGGCCACGGACAGCTTCTGGAAATCTGTTCCCAGGCCATCCAAGTTGTTTTGGACATGCCCAAGGTCACCTCGCACATGGTCGACCTCAGCTCAGAGCTCATCCCGAAGCGTAGCACGAAGTGTAAGGTAGTGTAGCTTGGTGACCGGATCAGTAAGGTTGCCGTCAAGATCCTTGTCATGCTCGCTTCGTGACATGGTCATTGTAGCAAAAATACCAAGTGAAAATATATGTGAAAAAACTCTCAACTGCTATTCTGAAACAAAGCAAGTTTTCCTGTTCCGAAGTAAATTAAGAGTGGCAAAAACTTGCGCTCGTAGTAACAACCGACCAACCAAGATTGTGCGAGCGAATACCAAGAACGGCAGCCAATACTTGACACAGATATTTTAGGTGGAGCTAGGTGAGGAAAACAACCTATCACATTCAGAATTTGAAGATTGTTGAGCTAGGTAGTAATCCAAACTCACAAGGCCTAATTACTGATCGAGAAATATAAGTGAAGAGTGGACAGCAACACATGTACAACGATAATGGGGCTAATGCAACCAAAAGAATGAGCAAAAACAAAGGCTCATGTTGCAACAGCCACTACTAGAAAACAGATCATCCCTCATGGGCTTTAATTTTCCTGACAGGTCCGCATAGACCGTGAGGGATATCAATTTTTGTGACGGGCCTACGCATCACCGTCGCAAAAATACATTTTTCCTGACGGGCCCGCATAGATTGTGAGGGATATCAATTTTTGTGACGGGCCCACATATCACCGTCACAAAAATACATTTTCCTGTCGGTCCATGCCCGTGAGGTTTATGACTAATTTTGTGCAGCACGCCAGAAAACCCTAACCTAGTTTTCGCAGCAGCCGCGCGCCCCTATCCCCTCGCCCGCCTGCTCCTCGATCCCCAACCTCGCGGCTCCTCCCCATCCCTCGCCGGCTCCTCGCGCGCCTCCTCCCCTCGCAGCCGCAGCCTCGCTCTCCCCCTGCCCTCCTCCTCTCCCTCCCCCGCCGCGTCCCCGGCGCCTCATGATCCCCCCCGCGCCCGCCCCACCGCCCTCCTCCTCTCCCCCGCCGCCTCCTCCTCCCCTCCTCTCCCCGCCCCCCCTCCTCCCCTCCTCTCCCCCACCGCCCCCTCCTCTCCTCCCGCCTCCCCGTCGCCCCTCCCCGCCTCCGCAGATCCGCCCCTCCCGCCGCCCCCTCCTCCCCTCCCTCTCCCCGCCGCCTCCTCTCTCCCTCCCGCCTCCCGTCGCCCCCTCCCCGCCTCCGCAGATCCGCCCCCCGCGCCCCGCCGCTCTCCTCTTCCCCTCGGCCCCAGCCACCGCCCCACGCCTCCACGGTGAAGGCTCCACGCATCCACGCCTCCGGCCGCGCCTCTCTCCGGCACCGCGCGCCTCCCTCTAGCATCACAAAGGTTGGTCAGAGGTTTATTTCTCAGAACTTCGTGTCCTTGAAGTGTTGGCTGGATCTAACTTTTCCGTTTCGTAGGTATGTTGATGTAATTCTTTAGTTAATTGACAAAGCGAGAGATTTTGTAAGTGATGATATATGGTATCGAGTGGTACAGTTTGTCACCAACAATGAAGATCTGCGAGTTCTTGCATATTTCTAATTTCAACTTTGGTGATGAAGTTTGTCACCTATTGTTACTTCACCTATTGCCCTGCGCTTGCAATTATCAACTCTCTTGAATTTTTGGGCTCAATGACAATGTACGCATATCTTTTAATTTGTTTTATGGTGATGCAGTGGCTATAACATGGCAGTGGCACATGTTGTCATGCAGGGATTGCTTGATCTTTGTTTCACAACACATCTAATTAAACTTAACTCGTTGTTTCATTGCGTAACTTTAAACACATAATGAAGCACTGCAGGAGCTATCATGATCGGCCTTGATAGTGAATGAATCAAGTTTTAGTTTGAATCGTTCTGACTGCCAAATATTGTATAGAGATGGGCGTTTTGCAATTCTTGATGGTCATTATCTTTGCACTAGTGAGTATGCAGTAAAAAGACTCGTTAAATGAAATGCATTATAATGTGCATTACAAACTTATGTTCTATGCTGATCATTTTTTTCAATTCCCTTGTGGTAGTACCTCCGAAAAATAAAGTTATTTGGCTACCGGGTGTTTTTAATTTATGCGGTAAGATTTTGGCTAATAATATTTATTTAATGTCTTCATTTATGTTGCATGGTGGTTAGTATGACTATATGGGATACTTATTGATGCTGCCTACTTAGGTTCTCTTGGTAAGCCTGTCAGTATTAGCAAACAACAGTTGTGAGGTGGATTGGTACAGCCTGAGCAAAATTGTGTCCTACTAGACTACTACTTAGTATATTGTGATTGTTGGTGTCAATTGCAACCAATGGGTTAGATGATAGATTTCTATAGTGTATCTATTCCAGAATGTTCTCTTCTAATCAGAGTAAAGAATAATCTTGCCATGTTCTAGATTATTTGGACTGCAACGCCTCTACCATTTACATGAGTTTGACTTAATTTTATTTGCGTGCAGAGATCAAGGTGTTCCGTGCGAGACAGCACACAATCCTGCAATTCTAGGCATGTATTCATAGTCTATTCACTTCTCTAATTTTGTGTGCTTCCCTCTTTTCCTTTTTGTAATATATTCTTTGTGTAATACTTAAGGAATCAGAAGTGATATCAAATAACTATGCTAAATTAGCTAATCCTTCCCTAATTTCCTAGTTTCTTGAGAAGGCACTCATCTAATCTATATGCAATGTTCCACCCATTAGAGGTAACCATGCTTATAGCCTTTATATTTGCTACTATCTGTTAGTTACAATGCTTGCAATGTTGATATGAACAAATCTGTTATAATTTTTTTTGTTAGTTTGTGCCAATTTTCCTCACGGTTAGTACCGTCAGGTTAAATCAATTTTCCTCACGGTCGGTTAGTACCGTCAGGTTAAATCAATTTTCCTCACGGCCGTTAACCGACCGTCAGGTTAAATTTCCCTGACGGGTAAGACCGTCAGGTTAAATATCCCTGACGGGTAACCGTCAGCCAAATTGAATTTCCCGATCACCACGATACGAGGTTTTGCTCGACGGAACCCGTCGAGATATTTAACCTGACGGTTTTTTGTATTTTTCTGACGGTTTTGAACCGTGAGGGATGATCCGTTTTCTAGTAGTGAGCACAAAGAGAGATGCTAGCTATTGCTCAAAATATAAATATGAAGGCAAGATTGCTCAAGCTAAGTGTGCAAACAGCAGCGGATATGAAACTTGTAACTTAATGCTCCAAAAACAATGATATACCAATGATGCATGTTTCGGCCGAACAATTTTTTTTGTCTCTTTTGTTTTGTTCTGTTTTCTTCTTCTTCTTCTTTTTTGGATCACACGGCCAACACAGCTTATAAACAGGAAGGAGCAAAACTTAATGTATATGATGGCGTGCACAACTTAACACGAGCAGTCCCTCGAGCAAATTCAGCAGGTAGTCTCAATATGTATGAAAGTTTCACGAACGAACAGATGGTTCACAAATGTTGATTTTTGTTTTGTATTTTCGGTGTATGATACCACTACTAGGAAGTAGAGGACACACAAGCTTTCCAATGGAACAATAAAAAGATGGCAAAAAGTGACGTGAATGGAAACACGACCAGCAACTAAACACAAAGAATAAGTGGATTAAGACCTAGCAAAACACACTAAAAATCACAGTATTGCACTATGGCTAAAGATAATTTTTTGTGTGGCATTTTCGGTGTATAGGACAGAAAAATAATATACTAAATTATGGGTAAATAAAAGATTCTACCATGATGATACAGACGGCTCAATCTTCTCGAGTAGAACCGTAGATAAATTGTGCTTGACAATGAACAACGCTCAACTGTACACCACGTGTCAGTGCACAGATTTGCAGCTCTATGGATATTCACCAACACGCACCGAGATGATCACCGCCAAACCATGAGCGGAGATTGCCAAACCCTCAATTCTCAACAGAAAAGCAAACTTGACCTTGACTTGCAGAATGAACAATGGATTGCCTAATTCTCTCTCAGATATCCTCGCATGAATTCTGATTTGAAAGAACAAGCAACAGCTCTGTTTCAATTCCTATGCATAAAAGTTGTCCCGAATAATACATTACGCTAGATGTTTAAGAACCTAGGCAGTTGGTGGGTTTCCAAATCCCTGACCAGCTTATACTAAAAATAGAATTTTCTTGCCTAAGTTGTTCCAAACGACTACGTTGATTTAGGCCGCGCTCAACTGAGCTTTTGCCACCGCGCGGTTGACGATTTTTTATTATAGCAGGTATTGTAGCTACAGTACCTGCTACAGTAAAATTTACTTTTTTTCTTTTTCCCGTTTTTTTAAAATTTACTTATACTTTTTTTTCGTTTTTTGTTTTCGGTTTTTTTATATATTTTTTTTACATTTAATTATACTCAATAAACCAACTCAGCTACAGTGTTTTTTCAGCCAACTACAGTATTTTTTCAACAAAAACCAAAAGTCATCGCTATTCCGATCACCCTCTTAGCTAAGTGCATGGCGCCATCTCCACGTCACGTACGCGTCGTTGCTTTCCTTTTGGCGAGAACCAAAAATCATGCCATAGCTAGATACGTTCCTTTCGATTTTAGATTCCAAGTCTCACAAGCATACATGTACATCTCTTGGTGCCCAAGTGTGGCCTTCATATTTTCTTGGGTCTCTCTCTCTGTATTTGGCAGCGCCTCTTTCAATATCACCTACGACAGCTCTTCTTCTCATTCCTCAAACCTGAGAATAAGTAAAATTCAAGCGTTAGGTAGTATAAAAGTCTTGCTAGAATTAATAATATGCCCTTTAAGAAAAAAGTTTGAGCGCGAGTGATAGGTCTCAGAGACAAATCTACATGAAGCGTGTGAGAACAATATTCATTTATCATTATTTTTTTATCGATTGGAGGGTTTGTGAGGCTGCTTGGTTTGCCTCAGGAGGGTTCCAGACAGTTTATTTGTTTCGCCTCAGATGAAACTTGCTTGCCTTGCAAGGCTTCCGAGGTAGCCTGTTTTGTTTGCCTCAGCCTCAGAACACTAGCCCTGCTATCCCTTCGGGGAGGGGGAAGAAAGGGTTGTTCTTTCGGGGAATGAAGGGCCATGTTAGACCGCGTGGTCAGACGGTCCTTCAAAGCCCAGTGCTACTCCGAGCCTGTCCGGCCGGCCGACCACCTCAACTTGTCGAGAATATTTAACATCGATCGATCATCGGCTGCACCGTCCGAAAGAATTGGATCTGGACGTGCACATGGCGACCGATCGCGACAATTGATCGCCATATCAAGCGTTGTGCGCCTCTGAAATCTAGAACATATGCATGCATGCATGCTAAGCTCATTTGGAATATATCCATGCGTCGTTTTCAGGCGCCTGCCAATGCTGTCTTCTTGATCATGACAACCCCATATGATGGGGGTATCTGCCTACCTAATCATTGACGAAAATAGTGCCATTTGGAAGGTGTTTCTGTGGAGTAATTATCAAATGTCATCCAAAGCGTAGGCTTGTACGCTTGTCTGGTGGCTGCATTAGTGATCTGCATAGTGCGGCTTGTAGTTTTGTAATCATACGGTGAGTGTTGTTTCTGATGCCTGTGTGGATTGCCGGCTCCCATAAACTGATATACGTATGGCAGTCAAAGGTCTAGTTACAAGGTGCTGAGCACTTGATTTGTCCCTTTCAAGGGTGTGGTCAGTTTAATTAATTATCTGAAGAAAATTTGATGAGGAAGGTTATTGAAGATGATTGTCTAGCCGATATAAAAAAACTGGTATTTTGCCTTGTGAACCTTATGTCCTTCTGTAATATCCTAGTTCCCAATGCCAGAGGGACTACAAAGTAATAAAGGAGAAAGACGTAAGGAAAAAAGAAAAGAAAAGGAAAGGGCGTTCGGCCTGAGCCGTGGCCGGCTCTGTCTCGGTGTGCGAGCAGCGTCGTGAGGCCCTCGGCTTCCGTGCCCAATTAAGGGAAGCCAGACAGGTTCGTGCGCTGTCCTAGTCTCCTGCCCCCGAAACCCTAGCAGGGTGTGCCGGCGCCGCCTCCGATTTCTGCCGTCGCCTTTGCCCTAGCTGCTCCCTGCTGCGCCGCCGCCGCTAGCCGAGGCCTTCGTGTGTCGATTTCTACGTCCGATTTAGGATAACAAACCAAAGCCTTCACCGCGGAGCTAGAACAGCGTTGTATCAAGGCCTAATAGTATTTGGGTACCGGGTAGATGCTAGAAGTTGATGAAGGAAGTTGGGTTACTCTGTTTTCAATAGGTTGAACCGTCATCAGAATGTTGCATTTCGTTTTTAGGGTATCTACGGCCTGATTCATAGCTCTGTCATAACATGAATAATGTAGATAATTATCTTACCTTTCCATAGAGATCTAGAATACTAGATTTGGATATGTGGTTGGGAGTTATGCCCTTTGAAATGTTGTTGTACAGGATCTGGTCGTCAATAGTAATTGTTGTGTTGTTATGCATATTACATACATTAGATGGTCATAACTAGAAAAAGTTAGATAATTTTTTATAGTTTTTAGAAGTGGTATGTTTGGCAGGCTGAAAACGCGGGTCTATAATACCTAATCAGAACATTTACATAACTGAGAAAAATGAAAAATTTTGTGTAGATTCTACCCTTCGTTTGACTTTTGGCTTCCGCTATAATTTTCTCGCTTTTTTCACTATTCAGTATTTCGTCTTTTTCTGAATTTTTTTAGATATTTTAGGTTTTTTTGTATTTTCTTTTTTTCCTGTGTTCCTTTGTGTTGTCCCTAATGTGTTAACATGTTTTTTCTATTTTTACATTTTTTTTAAATTAATTATGCCCAAAAAACCAAATCAGCCACAGTAAAAAAAGTCAGCTACAGTGAAATTTCAGCCAAAAACCAGAAGTCATCGCTAAAACGAGCGCCCTTTGAACTCCAAGGTTAAAAGTTAGGGTCATTTGATCACCAGGACAGCAAAATGGTTGTCCAGTGAAGGGGGTTAGTTAAGTTGGGTTTGCGCGTAGAGCAATGCCAGTTTATTTTATGTTTACATACTGTTGTCACATATTTTGAGGTGGGTAATGGCTTTGTCCAGGGAATGGTGTTACTTCAGGCTTGGTATCTTCTTCACATCAGTCCATCCCTCATGGTTAAAAAGGCAAGTGCATGATAGAGCGGTATACATTAGCTTGAGTGTGTTACTTGTTTTTAATGATTGATTTACCATGCTATCTCTATATTTTATCCATATTCATTACAATGTCTATATGATCATGATGATAATATGATAATAATGGTAATATGATGACGATGGAACATGTTAATGGATAATGGAACAATTTGCATTCATATCATGTGCACATTTATATCATGAGAGAGAAAGACCCCCTTCGAGTGGGCATGTAGGACCTAAGTTGCTAAGCCTCCACGGGAGTAGAGAGATCCCCGGGCCAACGAGGATGGGCTTTAGAGAGGGTGGTACATTAACATATGTCTATTCAGCTATTCCAGTATAAGTTGTGTGATAAGTAAATGAGTATATAGTATAGTATTGGATTGCGCTAATAAAAAGAAAGAACGAATGATGAAGAGCTTTTTTTATATTTTTGCTGAGTCTTGGACTCACCATTTTTTTATTATCATTTTTAGGTGGTCGTTGATAGTGATATACATAGGATAGGAGTAGCACCTCTTTAATATCTCAATTGATTAGCTCATTTATTTGGATCTTAGCTAGTAGAACCCTTGACGCGACACGGTTGATGTGTACAACATAGTTAGTACTTAGTGCTTGTGGACAATGATGAGTTATCAATGTTTTTATGGTAACTGTTTAATTAATAGTATCGCTGCTAATTAATACTCCCGGGTGTATAGTTCTGGGCTTTCTCTGGTGTGTGATCACGGTTTTGACAAAAACTAGAGGAAAAACCGAAGCACCAATCCGGGGTCAACCAAGTCAACAAGAATAATGGCTCAAAAATTGAGTGGTGGGCATGATTTGATCTTGAGACCTCTTGGTTGGAGCGCATAGTGCTAGCCAATCCATATTGAAAGGTGGTGTTATAAGGACATATTACATAGTATGTATACCTTTGAACCGGCGGTCCAACCAATAAACCGCCGATTGGACCAGGGGACCGAACGTGTCATCGAGTTGACGACCGATCCAATTTCATTAACTATGCTTGGGAGCAAGGATCCAAGCTATGTGCGATTATTTAACCTTGTTTATGTTATCTTGGTATACTCATGGTAGGATAACTTGTTGTTGAGTTTTAATCAGGGAAGTGTTGCTGAAATTGTAAGTAATAATGATTTAATTTAGAGTGAAAAAAGTAATAGTGACATTCCAGGCTCTATGTCGGGCCGGGTGTTACACCTTCCCCTCAAATCTGCCACATCTGTACATTGTCACTTTGTTCTCTCCAGAAACGAACAAAATGCCTTAATGTTTTAAGGAAGATGGAAGTGTACCACTAGGTCTACACAATTTCAGAACTGTTAGAAAGTGATATCCCGGGGCTCAAGACGACACTTTCATTTCGAAAAGATAAGTGGGTCAAGTTTCTAGTCTTTCTATGAATTTTCTTAGCCATTTTCTCCAACTACTTCGGTCAGTCCATACCTCTCCTTCCCGATGTTCTTGCAAGCTCGTGCCGTAGAAAAACATTTGTTTTATGTACATAACTCCATTGACCTTTTGGTAGTGATGATAATTACTTCACCAAATGAAGGTCTAGCGGAAGATGAGCTCAATATGCCCTGATTGATATGCAGAGGTCGTATTCATAGCCAGTCCCTCTCAATGGTTTTGGAAAGGTTGCGTAGCTGCGCAGGTGTCAAACAAAAGGGAAACAAAATGGGCACCGCATCTATTTTTTACTCTGAAGTCTGAACTGATAATTGACAGAATCACGCAGGCATGTGCTAAAATTTATCGCCGTTCTTTTACTATCTCTGCAGGTGTTGAAGTCTAGTCTTCACGCTCGCTATCTCTGGGAAGCTACGCGCTGAAAAGACAGCGGCAGAACGTGTACGTTGTGGAATCTTAGCACATATAAAGGAAAGGTATGCACTGAAAAGACAGTGGCAGATGTCAATGGTGTGCAAGCTGCAAAGAAGGTCGTACTGCCTTGCTTGCAATTCGTGGGTATGTTGGTAAAAATCTCTGGTTGGTTGTTCGGTCATCCAACTTCAACAGTAGGTTTGACGAAATCACACCGAAGAGTTCTAGATGTTAATTCTATGATGTGTATTAGTTATCAATGATAGATACTCGCATTACTGACAAGTAGAGCTCACCTGTCTGTCATAGAGAGAGAGAAGCAACACCGTGTGCTCACCGACGGTGAGCTTCTGCTGCTGCAATCTCGCGCTGCTTGTTCCAAAGCTTAATGAATCGATTAAGAGTCAGAACAGCTACATCTTGTTGCTTTGTCAGTGTCATTTCGCTGTGGTCTCCACACTCCTCAGGCCATCGCAGCCGCTTCTGGTGGCGTGGCCACGCCGCGTGCGCAAGCCATACTTACCACCCATCGCTTTGCCATCCTGCTGCATCCGTTCCTTTCCTGCGGTTTCGGTGTCTTTGTGTACTCTGCATCCTGCTGAAAGATTCCCCACAAAATCGTCACAGCTGACACCATCATCGTCGTCGCCACTGTCCCAGTAAAAGCTTCCATCAGTCGACGTAATAGCTCTTGTCTGGTTGTGCTTTTCTATTATTTCGAGGGGAACTTGTGGTTCAATTTCGATTCATGGTAATCAGCCCATAGTGATTGTCATCAACATTTGAGAGTGACATTCTTCGTCATGCCATGCATCTAGCGCTATGTCTATATCTACGGTTGGATTCTTTTTGGAATGTTTTTTTTCGGTAAGAGGATTCTTTTTGGAATTTGGATTTGGTTCAAACGAATGAAACGATGAATAATAGAAGCTAGAGAGTGACCGTTCATGGTGAATTTGTTTTCTTTTTTTTTCCGATTTTCTACTGCAGGTTCTGTTTGAGCTTTGATGTGTCTAATATAGACATCTGCAACAGTCCTCAGCTAGCAACATCATGAAACATACGTAAATTGCACTAGGAAGATTCCCTCGAGATTTAACCGGAGCTCACTAGTTTGTGTCCCTACATGCCTGTCCTTGTAGAACGGCGTGCAAAAAAATCCTCTCGACGCTTGCAGCTGAGTCACCAGCTCGCACGTTTGTTACGCATCTAGAAATTGAACGGTAAAAATGTTAATTTCCAACTGGTAACCACGTGCTGCGGAGCTACTCTATTATTGGATTGTTTATTTTATACTGTCTCTGCCGTGTAAAAGTCTACTGCCTGGAATGGACATAAAGGTCCTGCTGGACTTAATTTCTTACGAAAATGGGATGTATTTACCACGAAGAATCAACCTGCAAAAGATACTCTAGAAACAATACCTGTTGCCACAGTTACTTTTCTTGGCTCTTCTAGTTTGCTATTCGTGCTTATCATTTTGGAAAGAAAAAAATCCAAATTACTACCTTAAGTATAGTTTAAGTCCAGATAACTCTCTAAAAAATGAAAAGGTTTACTTAACTCACTATGTTTGCTAAACCGAATTAAAGTTCATCTTTTACCCATCTCTAAAACTGATTTTACTGAGTTGATCGATTTTATTGACTAAGATTGACACATAAGTTATCCTACAACCACCACAGTATCCACTATTGGCATCTGGCAAGACCTGCACAACTCGCAGACCTACATAGATCCACCACCATTCGTATCAGTACAACTATCAAGTAAAGCAGCAAACTTGAAGAAGGAATAATCAAACAAGAGCGGAGCAAATTAAAGATCTGTGGTTTTTCTTCTTCCACATGGGAGTTGGTTGTTACCTCGCCGGCCTTGACAGTGAGAATGTGCGGAGTGAAGGCGATGCCCCAAGACCCTGCAAGAAATCACAACCACCGCCGCAAGTTAGATTAGATTTAAGAAACCCGTGCAAGAATTGAAGCGACGGTATTGTAGCAATGGCGGAAACCAGCCAACTCAGTAAAATTAGTTTTATATATGGATAAAAGGTGAACTTTGATTTAATTTAGCAAACACAGGGGTTAAGTAAATATTTTTATTCTTTAAGGGGTTATCCGGATTTAGGCTATACTTGAAGGTAGTAATTTGGACTTTTTCCTTTTAGAAACACAGGAATATCGTATGAATTTAGCATAAAAAGGTTCAGTTTTCGCGAAAATCTGAAAAATTTGGTAACTATTTTTAGAATGAGCTCAGTTCCAGTCCTCTATGTTTCTAACGGAGAAGTACACGTCACCGCAGCGGGACTCCTCTATGGCGCCATTACCTGTACAATTGTAGCCAGGCATGAATGCAAGAAACGATCGTACGTACTCTCTGTTTTGCGGGCCACTACTGCTGATACTCCTCCACTGTACTCTTTGCTTGATGCGGCAACAGCAGCTATTGAATTCGTCGATGCAGCCAGCCTGCACACTCATGGCTCACCTCACCAACACCAATCATGCATGAATTAATTCAGTCGTAATTTTTTTGGCTCAGTACACACACACACACTGATCCGTATCTGCAATATACGAGTTCCGGATGCACTTGTCATCTTTGTAACTGCTAATGCTGATTTCGTTTTTTTCTTCTTTTTACCATGCATATCTAGTTTTTGCCATCATATAAGAAATTACTACAATATAACCACTAAAATAATGATGTATTTGCCATACAAGAGCTACCAAGCAAGACATGATAGACTGATTGTACACTGATTGGTGCACAAGAATATTAATAACGAGCCCACAAAACAGTAAACTTAGGAGGTGTGCAGAACGGCGGTGGCTTCTGAATTTTCTTACTTTAGTTGGTTTATTTTTTATTATAGCTAAGTTGACTTATTTGACATAATTAAATTTTAAAAAATTAAAAATAGAAAAAACATGTTAATCCATTACAGACAATACAAATAATATAGAAAAAATAAAAAAATCTATAATAAAAAATATTCAGAAAAAACAAAAAAATAAATAGTAAAAAAAGCCGAACACTAACATTAGTAGCAATCGCCGAACGCTGAGCGCGGCCTCAAGATATTTTATTTTACTCCGCCGTATTGAGATTAGGCTTTTCCTGGTTCCAATGGAGACTTGTGGACCCATGGTTTAAGCTGCAAGTTGTTGCATCGCCCTCTTTATAATTAGCCGAATACGTATTTTACGTCATGAGAGTGACCCGACCTACCACTTGTCGATGTCTTTGACGGAATGACAGCACGCAGTACCGCAAGAGTCAACAATATATATCCCAAATCTGTTATTCGAATTTTCTGATCACGTTTACATACTCTTTCCGGTTTATACAATTGGGAAAAAAAAAGACACGCATAGAACCCCTAGGAAACCCTGCACGTAGTAAGATTGGACGATGTTTTTGAAACCCTGCACGTAGTAATTAAGATTGGGCGATGTTTTCTTTCCAATAAAATTTCTCATGTCTAAATGAGAGAAACGACTTATGTTTCGCAATTTCATCAGCAGAGAGACTTATGTTGTGAAACGACGTGACCCGATAGAATGGACCTCTATGAGAGGTTTGCTTGATATGAAACCGGAGATTTGTCATTTCTGCTACCGCTGGGGGCAATCTGCGCAGTTGCGATCACTTGTAGCATCGAAGAAATAAAATGGCGCATGATATCCGTATGCGCGACTAAAATAGAGAGAAGTGGTTTGACATCCGCAAGGTGAGCTGTATAATGAATTGGCGATGTTTCTTCAGGCTGAGGCAGCTGTATATTAATTATGGACTGAAATAAGAAATGGTGAGTTGAGAGATCACTCGCTCTCTCGCTGTGAATCTGTGATATATATATATATGAAAAATATTTTTTTACACTCAGGTGTAATTACATCCACCTCTAATATACCACTTAAACGAATTTGAAATACTCCTTTATCACTATAGATATACTCATATACTAATTATAAGATATTCTAATGTGAATCATATGAAAAAAATTAATATATATATATATATATATATATATATATATATATTATGTATTTGCCATTGAATAATCGTGCATATGCACAGAGCTTAAGATTTTGTCTCTAGGTTGTTTAGTCAAGTCTGATCTCCTCGTCTAAAACATGGGACTGATATCTCCTGATATTCGAGTGTAGAAAATGTGATCTTGATGATTGGTTAAACAAAAATATCACCCATGTGGCATATTAGGTATCATTCGCCGCTCTAATCTAACGAAAAAGTTATCACTTTTCGAGTAGTACACTAAAAAATACATTGCAAGCTAAGGGCATACCTACACATGTAGGTGTTGAATATTACACGGTTTTAGCAGAAAATTATAAAAAAAAATTCAGAATTAATTATGAACAAAAGTGTATGATTCCAACAGTAATTTAATGACACGAGCAGCAATGAAATATTACAGGACAATTATTCAATTTCAAGTAATTCATAAAGAAATCATACCTACTAGTGCACATGTAAGAAAATAGACAATTAGCGTATTGCTCAAATTGTCATTTGATAGTTTGCTCTCAGTATCGTGCTGCACTTGTATTGGAACAAGACCTCCTCAACACAAATGATCTAGGTCAAACAGTGATTAAAGTGATAATTTCTTGATATTTTGCTAGTTTTGAGCTATACAACTTACCACATTAATCAATTACAATTCCAGAATAAAAGAACCATAACAGAACTACATTAACAGAATTTCAACAAATGATATAGAGCAATGACAGTAAGCAATAGTAAATGATTAAAGCTACATAAAGATTAGACCAGCAAGAATTCGCTACTAATTAACTCAATTACTAGTAGAATGCACTAGGAATTGTCACCAAATCTTATATAGACCAGGATAAGGTAATGCTGCCAAAATTCAAGGCATGAATTACTGCTGCTAACTCCAAATCATGAGTGGAATAGTTGCACTCATGAGATCTCAACTGACACGACGCATAGGCTACCATCTTACTTTCTAGCATCAAAACACATCCGAAACCTACTATGGATCATCAGTAGTAACTGGTAAGTCCAAGGAAACTCCTGATCTCAGTTACTAACTTAGATTGCTTCCAATCCATTATTGCTTCTACCTTGAAATGATCTACTACAATTCATTTAGTTGTCATAATGTGACCAAGAAAGGCTATCTCTCTTAGCCAAAATTCATACTTGCTGAATTTGACATAGAGTTGGTGTCCTCTAAGTTTCTCCAAAATTATTCTGAGGTGGCATTCATGGTCTTTCTTATTTTTAGAGTAAATGATAATGTCATCAATGAAGATCACTACAAACTTATCCCAATACTCTATAAAATCATACTCATGTATAAGGCTAGTGCATTTGTTAGTCCAATGGATATGACAGTGAACTCGTACTAACTGTAACGAGTGGAGAAGGTAGCCTTGGGTATATCCTCGTCTTAAACCTTCAACTGGTAGTATTCTGACCTCAAGTTAGCTTAGAGAAAACACATGCTCCTTTCAATTGATCAAAAAGGTCATCGATCCTAGACAAAGAATACTTATTCTTGATGATGGCACTGTTGAGTACTCTATAATCCACACACATTCTCATATTATCATCATTCTTCTTGATAAAGACAACTAGTGCTCCCCAAAATAATGAGCTTGGTTGGACATAGCTTTTATCCTCAAGTTCTTGAATATGCTTCTTCAATTTAGCTAACCCATTAGATGGCATATAGTAAGGCCTCTTCAAGATTGGAGCGGTTCCAGGGACTAAGCCAATCATGAACTCAACGACCCTATTCGGTAGCATTTCGAGTAAGCCTTCTGGAAATATATTTGAGTATTCTCAAACATTGGTACTTCTTTTAGACCTTGGAGATGGTTGAGGTACACTCTTCTTCTCTGAGATTCCTAGTATGAAGGTCACTTCCACTCATTGGCCATTGATGAGGTAATGGATCAATTGGCATAACTTATTTGTCCCTTATTCTTGGATAACTAGTTTATACCAAGAATAATATCAACACTTAGGAGTCTAAAACTATTAGCTCAGCTAAAAATGGTACTCCACTTTTGGACATAAGGTATCTACTCTCATCTCTGCTCTGGAGAATGAACTATCATGGATTGCTAAGAGGAATTAAGCTCAACCCAATCTTAACCACAAAAACTTTGGAAATATATGAATGAGAAGCATCAGAATCAAATAGAACTAATGCTAGTATTGAATTTACTAGAAATATACCTAGCACAACATCTGGTGTGGCTTGGGCTTCCTTTGCGGTGATGTGGTTTACATGCCCTTTGACGAAGTTCTAGGGCTTGTTGAAGGCTTGCCCCAGGTTCTGACCTCCTGATGATCCGGCATTAGCCGTGGCCTAGAGCTTCTTGGGGCAATGCTTGGCATAGTGTCCCATCTTCTTGCAGTAGAAGTAAGCCACTCCATCAGACAAAGTGGTGTTCTTCTGCACTTGCCCACTAGTAGAGGGGTTGCGGATCGCCTGAGGCGAGGCGGTTAGCCTAGAAAGGTGCTCGGGTTGCTGCTACTAGCCTGAAGTTGCCTAATTGTGGCAGGGTGCTAAGCCTTGGGGAAACCTCCTAGGTTGATCTTCTGAGTGGCCATCCTCCTCTTGTAGTTCTCTATCTCAACATACTTGCCTTCTTGGTGAATGACTTTCTAACGAGTTGGTGGAAGTCAGCGTAGTCATTAGAGTGCAGTTGCAATGAGATGTTGTCATTGAGGCCCTCCAAGAACCTCTCATGTATTGTCTCATCGGTTGTAACATCTTCTGGCGCTTAGCGTACCAACTTATTGAACTTTTGGTGGTACTCATTCACCATACGTCCAGCTTGGTGTAGGCCTTGGAACTCGCTCTTCTTAAGAGTGATGATACCAGTGGGGACATGAGCCTTCCAAGTTCTACACAAACTTAACCTAGGTGATGGCTTGCACATTGGTGTGAGTGGTGGAGTGGCAGTGAAAGTGTCCTACCACTCTGAAGTAGGTTCGTTCAACTGGTGAGAGGCAAGAAGGAATCTCTCCAGATCGCTACATTGGATAATCTCCAACTTCTTCCTATTGGCTCTGAGCTAGTCATCTACGTCCATAGGTTCGGTGCTATAGGTGAGGTGGCGTAGGCGCTAGTGGCGGCCGTGCTTGTGTGGTAGGACACGTGGCGCGGTGGTGGCCACGTGGATGATGTGCTAATGTGGCACTTCGGCGTGGTGGCGCATGGTGGATGAAGGCTCACCGACGCTCCGGTGCATGGCAAATGATGGCAATACGTGCATTAGAGAGAGAAAGGCACAAGGAGTTCCTTATACCTTGACATGAAGCTCAGGGACCAAAGGAGACGGCAAACAGCAAGAGGAAGGCGATGGAGGCATTCAACTCTGGCTAAGGGAGACTTCCAGCAATGGATTTGAATGGCGGAGAGACGACGAAAGATCACGGAAGTACATCGGTGCCGAAAGTGGTGACGGTGAGTCTCGGATGGGATTGAGGCTGCCATAATTGCTCGCCGAAGCTTCGCCCGAAGCTTGGAGCGGATGTTGCATGACGCGGAGGGACTCAGGTGCTCAAGAGAGGGAATGGGAGGGGGAGGAGTAGTGTGGAGCTAGATGGGGGAGGGGTTTAAATAGCCTTCGGGGTGAGGCACGACGCGGGGATTGCTTGTCCTGATTTTTTAAGGGAAAAAATCATGGCGAGCAATCCCCACGCCGTGATTACGGCGATGTAGATGGAAGAAGGGGGAAAGAAAGCAAGGTGCAGCATGGAAAGGAAAGAGAAACATGGAATTTTAAGGATTTGAGTCCTAGTAGTGCACGAGAGAAGAGTTTCCAAAATAGAGGTGGCATAGAAGAAAAATGGGACCGATCTAGATTCAGCGGTGGAGGCGCACAAAGGAGGAAGAAAGGAAGGAGGAAGAAGGGGAGGGCTAACAGGTGGGGTCGGGCGTAGCGTGGGGAGGGCTGGTTGATAGGCGGGGCCGTGCTGCAGTGGGAGAGAGGGAAGGCACACGTGAGTGAGGCAGGCCAGGCACACGTGTGGGCCGCGCAGGATGAGGCCGCGCATGGGGAAGTAGGCTCTTAGACAAGCAAATAAGGCTTTTGTTTTCTCTAGGCTCAACTAAAAAGAAAAAGGAAATCCAAAAAAACTTAAATAAACCTAAATAAATAAAAGCTAAAATTTTAGGATATTACACATTCGTCAGCATATTTTATAGCATACTTAAAAGCTACCTTTATAACTACCTAGTTATGGAATAGTATTTAACAACCCATAAGTATACTATTACACATGTAGAAAACTATACTGATCTCAGGTACAAAGATTATACATCATCATTGCTTGAGACCAATTGATGACACATAAAACATAATAATCTCAATAGTGTCTCTAGGTGTGTCAATTCAACACCATGTTCTCTAACATGCATCCACATTATTGATTTGACTAGTAAGGTGCCCGTGCGTTGCAACGGAAAACCAAATACAATGTAAAAAACACATCTCTAATAGCCATAGTCCATGGAAAAGTAGTAGATATAAAATTAGCTCATAAATAGTAACAAAAAAAGAATACTTCTGATTCACATGTGCAACAAGAAGCAAAGAATTGTGCCATGCTATAATTAAATAAGGGCGCATATTGTGAGGAAGCTCAGCCATAAATGTATAGATAACTACAGCCATCCCAATTATCTATGAACAGCCTTTATTTTCTCCCTTGTGACAAAATATAATTAAAAGAAGATGAAGCAATATTGTTCAAGAGATGTTATTAAAACATTAAGTTAATCTTTTCAGAAAAGGATAAAAATTACATCTGAGCCTCTTGTATACAAGGCTTAATTAGAAACACAAGAAAACGTACCAAAAGTTGCCAAGGTATTTGCACTTCTTTCGACTTCACAAATCAATGCACTCCTCAAGCTGTGTAACTACTTAGCTTTCTCAACTGCTTGTGTGACCTTGCCCATCCTAATATCTGAAAGGATCAAATTAGCAAGCTTGCCATGGTGCTACTCATGGAACAATAACTGGCTAAGACAAGACTTATAATAAAAGCAGTATCATTCGGTAATCAATACTCCTCTGAATCTTTCAATCACTTGGACAAGTGACCAATCAGCATAAATCCACTAAAAATTCTGTTTTTCACACTCATACCACTTCAAATGAAGAAAAAAGTTACACGAGCAGTTGGACCATACATTTTGCCAACTAAGGGTATTACTGATGTAGAAGTAATTCAATATTGTTAATCTGCATAAGCTATCATATCATGCTAGCGATCTATAATTCAATGTCTATATCCCACATTACAACTTGAGCAGCTTTGCATATGAGCATTTCTCGTTTAATTCTATTTTCATTTTCTATTTGTAATTAAATGTTCCCATAGAAATAGAATGTATGTAAATGTCGATTGCGAGCATGTTAATCAAAGTCCGTGAATCGCTCTGAAAGTTCGCAAACAAGAAAAGAAGGTTCGACTGCTTCCCACCAAGATCATGCATTCTTCCCTCTAATATGACCCTTTCGATGAATCCTCACTTTCAAAAGTGACAAAACCAAACCCTCTTGAATGCCCAATGCTATGTTCAAGCATTATCGATGTTCAACCACCTTACTATACGACAAAAAGTAGTCCTTCAACTCATTTGAAATTTGACACCTTCTCGGTTTTCACCATAATAAATGAAATATGTTCAAGATTAGTTATTTGCAACTAATAGTAACCTTTAGTTAGTGCTCGGTAGCCCACCAACAAAGATCTTTCTTGTCTTAGGGCCATCTTTTGATGTCTTTTCTTCCCTCGGGACTGCCCTTTTGACTTCAACCTGAATAGATCATAAGTTGTGAGAGATAGAGATAAGCTAAACTTTAATTCAATTGTGCAACTTTGTAAAAGAGTAAACTGTAGAATGAGGTCCCACACAATGGCCAATCTAAATTTAGATATCCTACCGTTCTTCCATCTTTAACGTGTTCATCCTCCAAAACCTTGTCTATAACGGATGGATCAGAAAATGTAATAAATCCAAATCCACGAGGCATCTTAGTATGCTTGTCCTTCATAATTACAGAATCAATTATTTCCCCATACTTCCCAAAATGCAGGAGAATGTTTCTACATACAAACAAATAAACCATACAGTTTTGTCAATTGGAGAAATATGGATTAACTGGATTGCAAAAGAGAAATAGAACTGGCAAGCCATGGATTATTGAAGCGATAGCACAGGGAGTTGGTAATAAGTTAGGATGGAAATATTTCAAACACGAGCAGTCAGCATAGCAACCTCCATTTAGAAACCAATAACATTAATATATTCAGATACTCTAGAAAATACCAGAGCCCCACCACTTGTAATATCTCATCCTAAGACAAATTCATAATAATTATAGACAGAGAGTGTTATCATCACCTAATGAATGTCATAGCGGCAAGTACCAGCAGGAGTTGGTGGATTGAGTGGTGAACTGTACACACAAAGATGTGCATGCTTAATCTTTTGTCGCAGAAAGCATATGTAAACGAAGAGTTCGGAGGAAGTGGTTATGAAGAAGTTTGCACTTACCAACATTTGGCGTAAGTGTCCGAGGCCCGACTTTCTGTTCTTATTCCTTGACTTAGAAGCCTTAGCAACGTTTCCAGAGACTGGAGTGAGCGGTGGACTGTCGGTAAATCCAGTGGTAATCATACATTCACTTGACTCAAGAAACATCATTTTCTTGGATGCACTTTTCTTTTTAGCTGCAGAAGAGAGGATTTGTGTTATATCCCAAGAGAAGATATATCTATCAACTATCATCAACAATTTGAACTTGCGAAAATGCATCATCTTAAGCATAAACTAAATCCACGAGTCCCGAAAGCAATTCAAAGCAAATAGGAACTAACCAACACCATCTTGCCATCCTTAGTGGCACCGAATCATTGTACTTCATAGACATAGTCAACTCAGAACCTAAATTATCTCATCTGTTAGAACTTAGAAGAACTGGTGAAGGTGAACAGAAGCCTAGATTGTATTTTGAGTGGGGCAATTTGCCTAGTTTATCTCATTAAGTCGAAAGCAGGCAAAACCCTACTTAAAAAGGTCCGATTAACCACAATTCACCATAGTGTTATACATCTGAGAGCACTCAACAGGTGCAAATTGAACACCCAAAGTTGAAATTGGGCATATACACCAAATTACCCAGACATTTTCTGCATCCGTAGGCTTTGCACACGTTATTCAGTCCTGTGAGCAACACCGCAGCACACTCTGAATCATCTCGAGCACTAACAGCCACATGAGAAGTCACCTCACAGCAACCACAGAGGATTCTACTGAGTAATCAAACAAACATGCGAGAGATGGAAGAAGGGGTGTGCGGATGCAGGCGATGTTGGGGTCCTCGTCCTCGATGTTGTCGTCGACCTGCAGGATCTGCTCGATGTTGGTGGTCCTACTGAGCGAGGGGGGCACGACGGTGGTTAGGCCGACCCCGCGGCGGCACGGCCGTGGATGGTCCTTTGGCGCGGCGGTGGTCACGGTTGCGCTGGAAACGCCCGCACAAGGAGCTCGGGGTGGGGAGTAGGGGAGGCGGCGGCGGGGTGGGAGGGAGGGGAGGAGGCGGCGGCGCGGGGTGGGAAGAGGAGGATAGGGAAGAGGGGAGGCGGCGGCGGAGCCGGGGTGGGAGAGGCGGCTGCGGCGCGGGGTGGGAAGGGGGAGGAGGCGGCGGAGCGGGTGGGAGGGAGGGGAGGAGGCGGCGCGCGGGTGGGAGCACGGGTCTGCAGTTATCGACGGTGGAGCGGAGTGGGAGGGAGGGGAGGAGGCGACGCGCGGGGTGGGGAGGAGGCGGTGCGGTGTGGGGAGGCGGAGCGGAGCGGAGTGGGAGGGAGGGGAGGAGGCGGCGCACGGGGTGGGAGGGAGGCGGAGTGTAGTGGGAGGGAGGGGAGGAGGCGGAGCGGAGAAATTTTTACGGTTAGGATTTTATCTCGTAATCAGATCGAAGGGCTGAGAGAAGAGGAGGGAGGACGGACCAACCACCAATTGCTTCTTTTATAATAGTAAAGATATCCCCATATTTATGATCAGTGAAATATGGTTATCAATCAATACATATACAATGGTCTATAAATCACTAGTGCCCCAACCAATGATATCTAATCAAGGATCTTTTGTAATAATATTATACAACAAATAAAGTAATTCACTAACAAGTCACATACTTACTAACCTTCATAAATGATAATTCATTCAAGAAACATAATAATATTTATTCAAAAAATTATAAATATAGAAATGATCACCTTCATAATTACCTTCTTGGTCTGACTGAGATAGGAAAACTAATACGGAATGGCGTGTTCATTTATATAGGTTTCCTAATTGTAGCAGACTCTAATCAAGAAACTTCTTGTGTAGCCGCCAAACATCGGATGGTTATGGTTTGTTGACCTTAGTTAGGATCCAGCAATTTAAGGACCGGATGTTTTTCTTTCTACGAGAATTTTAGTATTTTTTTTCTTTGTTTTAGTAGCTAGAAAACGTTGTCATTGACTTTTATTATATAATAGAGTTTATTTCCCAAAGTTTCATACGCAAACAGACAGCCTGAATTCGATACACTACAACTATTTCCTCCAGAAACGCATTTATTTAGTAAAATCATCGCGTATACTCCCAATCCTCACCCATTTTGTCCAGAGTTAGTCCATCATCGACGCAATTACACGGAATTTTCACTGTCCTTTTCATATCACGACTGGTCTGGTAAACCTTCTATCTATGATGATCAAGTCGATGATCTTGCAACCCTCCCTTTCCTACGTGTGTTCGTTTTGTCTGAATCGTTTGGCTCGGTACGCGTTGCGGTCAGCACCAAGACCACTTCATACGGACGATGATGAAGAAGAAGAAACAGAAGAGGAGGTGCGTCACAAGGCAGGCGATGCTATCATTGGCCGTCGTCCACTTTGGTTTTCCACTCTTCTTCCTTGCGAGGCAATTCATCAGGGATCACGACCGGTTGACCAGGAGCTTGCTCGCCAAGGCATTGACAAGTGTGGCAAAGGGGCAGCAGCTAAACTGTGTAGTGCTCGCACGCACAATTTTGTAGGGATCGTCCGTATGCAACATCTAACTAATTTTAGCTCACAAAATAGTTAAATTTTGATCAGAAGTTAGATCTAGATCCTGCCAATCTCCTCGTCCCTGTAGCTCCCACAAATTCGTCTGAAATCACAAAACCAAAAACTCAAAAAGAACTCTGAAATCACGAAATTAAATTGCTAATTTTTTATTTTTTATTCGAAATATCTCTTAATTTAGATTGTACCTGACAATGACTTTCTTTTAATCTGAGTTGTTATAATTTGGGTCCACCAAATTAAAGGCTAGATGTTTTACGATTTTATGCGAATTTATAGTATATTACTCTTTTTCTTAGCAACTCTAAAAGAACTGTCATTGATTTTTAGTATATATTAGATTTGTCTGAAATCACAAAATATTTATTTTTGTTTTATAGCAAATCCTTTATTTAATGTATGAATGAGAAGGGCCACGTGATAAGTTTGCTACGGTTTATACACAACATCAGAGGCACGTTTCAGAAAGTGAATGTACAAATGTGTATTCCCAGTTCCTTGCTACCAATCCTAATAAAGTAGGAAGTGATAAATACATTTGGTTTGGAGATTTTTATTTCTAGAGAGAGCTTGCTCTGGTAGTCGAGGTCAAAAACTAAGTCGGTTCGCTATTGCACATCTTCCTCGATAGAGTTCGATATTGAATTGTCTCGCTGATGCCTGTACACTGCATAGCCTGTAGTATACTGTGCTAGTGTTGTCACGAAGGCAGCTTTGCTGACGATGTAAACGCTGTAAGATTGGTGAATCGTGATGGATAGTGGAAAAAAAAGGTGTATAGTCAAGTGTGGTTCGCAAAGATTGCTATACACTGGCCTTTTAACATAGTTTTGCCGCACCATCTCTTGATGAGATGGTAAAGTTATGGATGTATAATTTTATCTACTAAAATTTAAATCTTAATACCATCTATTACGCACATATAAATACGCTTGAGTCAAAATTCTATGAAGTCACATATTTATCCTGTGCACCATCTCTCACTTGTGTGTGTACCGCGTGTATCCGGTGCCGTTGAGAAATTAATTTTATAGAGAGTTCATGTACTCGCGGGAATTGCTGCATGCGTTCCCTCTCTCTTAACCTCAGTATCAGTTCCGCTTTATTGTACCTTCATTTGGCTTAGGGCAGTCCCAATACTTGAAACCATGACTAGTTTCTAATCTTCTAAGACACTATAATATAAACTACAGCTCCAATCCATGGTTTCTTCGTGTGGGACCAGATCAAATCGTGACCAATCATTTTCATCCACTTCCTGCACATGCATTGGCTGTTTCTTCTAAGACACTATGTTAAGAAACTAAGTTCGCTGCAGCGCATCTTTTGCTAGTTTCCTCGGCTTTGGACCTCGTGAAGAAATAGTTTCCTCATGAAGAAACCGTTTCCTTATCTCTCCTCTTTAATTACTATGCCATGTCACCAAAATGCTTACGTGATAAATCTAATTAATGTAAGAAACTATAGCATTGGGACTGCCCTTATCATGTGTATACGAGCCAGCAGTGTGGCCTATGTATTTGCGTAGTTAGTTAGATTTATTTTAAAGTTAGTAGTATTACATACTGTGATTTATATATTTGAGAATATATTTATATATCTTGTAACCTATTTAGATTTTTAAAACATCATAAATATTAGAAATGACAATAGAAGCCTAAAGAAAAATACAATTTGAGAAACATAATTAAAGTATGAGCTTTCATAGAAGAAAATCATTGATAAAAATAAGTTCATACGTTATTAGAAACGTAACTACTCTCCATCATGCATAGACTATATAGTTGTATGCCCATATTCTTCCTCAATTACTTACTCATTTCCAAAATATATGCATGCATATGCACGACCTCCTATCTTCATTGATGATAGCATGTGGGCTATAGTTGTTATCTAATGATATGGAAAAACGATGGTATGCTTCTAGCTACCCGATGGTCCCATATCATCCATAGTCCATCTTCATTGTAAAGCTTTATCTCCTTTCTGCCAATGCATCGCCATTATTAAGCTTTTTTGGCCAATGACTTCTTCAACAACACCGACTCTTACCACTCGACATCATGGCCATTGGCTCCATCTACTCTAGCTTTTCTCTTTAATGGCTCCCGTGAGCAACACAACATTGTTCTTGTCGAATGGCTAAGGTTAGCAACACGTTGTCCACATCTCTAGTTTTGCCACCTCAACTCTTTGTTTTCCCATGGGTCAGTATCTTCTTGCAGGATAAATCGATGCCATTGCACTCTTTCGTAATCTCCTTCGACACCATTAATGCTATTCCCATTATAATTTTTATTTTATCCAAAATTTCGGTTGTTTTTATTGGAGTTTATATGCAAATCACAAACAACACAACATTGTCCTTGTTGAATAGCTATGGTGGCACTACTGCAGAAAAGGTCATCACAAATGATTCAAAAACATCATCACAGACGGTTTCATGAGCCATTTGAGTTTATGGGTCAGTAATGATATATGGTCAACAAAGACGGTTTTCAAACCATCTGTTATAAGCAACAACACATACGATTTTTAAAAATAACCATATGTGATGTTTACGTATCATAGATGGTTTTTAAAAATAACCGCTTGTGATATTAACGTATCACAGACGACTAATAAAAAATCATCTGTGATGTGTTATCACAGATGGTTTTTAAAAATAACCATCTGTGATATTACTAATCAACATTTTTCATTTTTCATATCTTCCCTGTGCACTGAAAACAGTACATATATATTTCATAGTAAAACTAACATATATAGTCTTGCACACCCCATAATTTAAATGGGCTAGAGACAAAGTTAGATCCCATACCTATTAGATCCCGGAGCAACAACTCTTATATCATCTGTGTAAATCGCACTAGTCTAGGATCAGTTAGTGCCCACAGTGAACAGTAAAGATAAATATCAACCATAATGATATTTATGCATTAACTAATATAGGATTGATAGCCAAAGTTTACATCCATGGCCTATAGGCCAAATTTAAATATAATTAGTGGAAGATAAAACTGAAGCGATAGAAACCCAACAAGCCTGCTCACAGGCAAATGACAGAAGACGTGGCCTACTCGTCCTGGTCCTCACCGTTGTCGAAGTCGTCCTTCTTTGAGATGAGATAGTAAGGGTGAGTACAAAGTTGTACTCCACAAGTCACACGAGAGAATGCAATATAATGATAAGGGCAACACAGGAAAGCATATATGGTTAGTTTGAGCGTAAAGCTAAATTTAATACTATAGTAAAGACGGTAATGTAGATGAAATTAACACTGTTAGTGCAGATCCATCCCCCAAACTAACCTAACCACGGGCATTACACCCGGACCATCTTTTTCAAAAGATCTCTTATGTATTCCATCCATTCATAAGCATTTTGTAAACCATTTTGAAATGTTAAGTCTAATCCGTGAAAAACTTTACTCAACTTGCCCATGACGTGGGCACAGCTATCTAGAATAATTTATACACTCTGTAGAGGTTGTACAACTTTACCTATAAGACATGATCATCCCATCTTACCACCAGATAAGCACACTTATTTTGGTGTATGATAAAAAGATCATGACAAGGCCTTTATAATACTAAGTCATCAACTTAGCCATGCCTCTACTAAGTTTTCACCCCAATAAGGAATCCACCAGATCAAGATCCCCTCTTGTGTTGTGTGAGACTTCTCATGGTCTACGTCATGCCCATATTCAACCTGTAGTGAGACTCAGATTAGGACCCACAAATTAGTCAGCTCGCGCTATCCCATACCAGCCTTGTTGTAATATGATCGGGCTTTGTAGCAGTACCTTACAGACCGGTTCTTAATTGACTTAGCCAACACACCCCTTGTGCTTAGCATCACTATTGTGTCACCGATCAACAACGTGTGCCAGCAAGCACCCATCACCTAACCATTGTCTAAATCTAAACCAAGTTTTATATTTTATTTTGAAATATTCCATAGACTTCCTGACTTACCGTAGTCAAGAATACATTTTAAAAGCCCATCATTTCATGTGAAAAGGTTATCCTAACATACAGTTATATCTATACAAGTCTAAACATTTGCTACAAAAATTTCTAATCATACCAATGTACTAACTAGAGTTTTATTCTAGGGTGACAAGATATCGAGGAATCAATATCAATGGAGGAACTAACAAGTAAGCATTAACTAAATTGAAACTGAATTGAAATACGTTAAATAAAAATATGCATACAGAATAATTTAAAATAATATAATTTTATTTCAGAATCTAGGATCAACATAATCAAAGTGTGTGACTTGCTTTGCTCCGCGAATTGGTATGAATCATCATTGAAGAATTCTTTCGAATCATCGTAATCTACATGTGCAAATACCTAAGCAAACTCAAATAAATCCAAATAGACTCCAAATATTGAAAATGAGGTTAGAAATGGATAAATTGTAATTTTTGATGAATTTAGAAATTTGAACAAATTTAATCAGAGCTCAGATGAAGGAGAATAGGCAAGTTGGAAATCAGAAAAAAAAAAAGAATAAATTTAGATTTTTGGAATTATTTTTCTATTGGAAAAGATAATTATGACATCGGCAAGGAATTTGGGGGATTATTTTTTCTAAAGGAAAATCAAAGTTATGACGTTAGTAAAGGATTTTATTTTCGGTCGAATTAATTTTCTAAAGAAAATAGAATTTATGACGTCATGATGACGTCAGCCTTGGGTTGACCTGAGACTAACAAGTGGGCCTAGTCGATCATGGTCTAGGTCCATGGACCATTGGGCAGCCGAGGTGGCAAGGCGAATTGCATGGCATCTACATGGCGGTTGACTGGGCTAAACTAGTTGACATGGCATGCCAGGTGGCGACACATGGCACTGACATGGCAAGGGAGGGTCATGGTGCTAACGTGGTGGGCCATGTGGCGCTGACGTGGATGCTGACTCGGCATAAGTGATGACGTCTCAGCCATGTGGTGGATAGGTGGCGCACACGAGGACACGAGGTGCTGACGTGGCTTGGGAACTTGACGTGTCGACTGACTATACCACTTTGTGCTTATGCAGCGTGGTCATGTAGGGCCGCATGGCTACCAAGTAGGTGTTGTGAGATGAGGTGGCCACCGGTCGGTGGCCGAGCACAAGACTCAATGGTCGGTAGCAGCGTGACGGACGGCGGAGCCCGGCGACTAGAGAAACAAATAGAGGAGCACAGTGGGGTTTTAATTCACCTCATCCTGGAGCTTCACGGTGACCAGAGGTGGTTGTCGGTTGAGAGAGGTGGCGGCGGCGTTTGGCTGTCGGTGGCGCTGGTGCTACAGAAGTGGAGGCGCACGGCCAAGCGGTGCACGAGGGTCGCGCCAGCATGTGGAGGCCGAGAGCAGTGATGATATGGCCTTGGAAGGCCCAAAGTGGCCGGAATAGGTCGCCGGAATTGCTCACCAGCGTTCGAAGAGAGCAAACACGAGGAATGAAGGAGGAGTCGAGAGAAAGGTGGAGTGGTGAAATGTGGTGCCCCAGGGGGGATTTTATAGGCTAGTAGAGGTGCAAAGCTGACTAATTGCTTGTCGAACTTTATGGGGAACGGAGCTGGCGGGCGGATAGGGGAGGGACAGGCATGATGGAAAGGGAGGTCGGCACGTGGATTGCGGCAGAAGAAAGGAGCGGTCGGGTGCACAGGGGAGAGGGTGGCGGAAAATGCATCTAGGAGGTGGCAGTGATTGGGCAGGGCTTCGGAGAGAGAAGCCAGGTGCGGGAGAAGGAGAAGAGGAGGAAGAAGATGGCGTCGATAGGTGGGGCCGGGGCCATGCATCAACCAAAGAGGAGGGGAAGGCGGGAAAGTGAGGCAACATGGACGCATCGAGACCACCCATGTGGCGCCCGAAGGGGAAGGAATTCTAACTTCCTTTCTGAGTTTTTCAAAAAAGGCTAAAAACCAAATAAAGCTTTAGTAAATACCAAATAAGGTCCAAAAATTCCACAAGAATTCATAGAAGTTTATGTTTTGGAAAAATTATTTTCAACTAAATTTGGCCTCTAATTTTGATACTAAAAACACTTTTTAATCTTTAAATTTATTCTTAAATTCCAATAAATCACAAAAAAAATCCAGATAAAAGCCAAATAAGTTCAAATAATTAATTTCAAATAAGATTTTTATATAAATTAAAAATATCCTTTATTTAATAATATTTTTTATGTTTTTGCTCAAATTACTTTTTCAAAATAAAGCATTTTTAAAATGAAATAAATAGGCAATTAAATATTCAAAATTTTAGGCAACTAAAAGCAATTACTTTATTTTAAATTAAATTAATTGATTTTTTTATTTCTTAGCCTAATTTTCAAAATAAACAGTTTGGCTGTTACATATCACACCTATGCTTTAAAGGGCATGAAGCAAATCACACACTAGATGTAGTGTGTGATTTGCTTCATGCCGTTTGAAGCACAAGTGTGAATGGGATTTGACTTTATCTCTAGTTCTCCATATCACCCTTAGGCTTCAACTAGCATAAAGCAAATCACACATTGGATCCAGTGCGTGATTTGCTTCATGCTATTTGAATTTCAAGTATGATATATGATCTAACTTTGTCTTTAGCTCCCTATATCACTCTTAGGCTTCAAATGGTATGAAACAAATTACACACTGGATCTGGTGTGTGATTTACTTCATGCCCTTTGAAGCCCAAGTGTGATATGGATCTGACTTTATCTCTAACTCGTTTAAATCGTGGGGTGTGCAAGACTACATTTGTTAGTGTTACCATGAAAAATGTATGTATGTATGTATGTATTATGTTTGTTTGTTTGTATGTACGTATATACGTAGGTACATATGTATGTATGTATGTATGTATGTATGTATGTATGTATGTATGTATGTATGTATGTATGTATGTATGTATGTATGTATGTATGTATGTATGTATGTATGTATGTATGTATGTATGTATGTATGTGCTTCCAGTGCATGGGGAAGATATGAAAAATCAAGATGGTGATTAGTAATGGCAACAAGTGGTTCCTTAGGGGAGGTTGGCCAAAGTTTGTCCATGACAACCATCTGCGAGTTGGTGATATCTGAAGTAGAAAAAATAATTTTACACAATACACACCAAGATATATTGATAGAAAGCGTTAATAAGTATTATGAAACAATTGTCTTGTGAAACAAATACATCATACTCAATTACTAAAAAAGCCATTGCAAATTAATAAATATTCAACAATGCAACAAATTATGCCTTAAAAGGAGCCCTTTTGTGGGTATATTCTTACCTTGGTGATGATGGCACCCTTGGAGGCGTGGAACATGGTAGTGATTTTGTTAAAAAAAAAAGATAGTTGTAGATGAAATTAGAGTTCTTGGTACACTGTGGGTTAGAACCATCGTAAGTGTGCTAGCACTGTGCAACTTTATTTAATTATAATTGTGTGAGTTATTGACTTGAGATATATATAGTGTAATGTCCTAATTATCAGAGTTTATTTGAAGCTTTTAAAAGAAAATTCATTATTTGGATTTTTCTAGATTTAATACAAGCTTTTTTATTAATTAAAATGGTTTAATATGATTAAAATAAATATTAACATTTGTTAGAAATATTTTATTTGGGTTCTTTGTATCTCAAGGAATTTTTTGAAATTTGTTTATGAATTTTTTGTATTTATTTGCTATTTTCTAGAGCTTATTTAATTTTATTTAAATTTATAAAATAGAAAATCCCCGTTTGAGCCTTAGCAGCCTGTCCCCTCCCCCAACTGCCACGTGTCAGTCATCAGCCAGCTGTTGACTTGCGTGCCTCGTACGAGCTGTCCGATCTCCTTGAAGCCACGCGTCAGCTATCTGAGGGCCTTCACACTGTTCATCCTTGCTTTTTGCCTTAGCCGTCCGGTCAGTGTCCTACCACGTGTTGCGCATCGACCATCCCAGCTACTGTTCATCTCTATCCCCATTCTTAACTCCTCCATCGCCACCCGTGTCGTCTCTACCTCGGTGTGCATGTCTGTTTAGGTCTCACTGCCATCTCCAAGCCGGAGTCCTCAACGTCCATGCATAAAACCACGCTGCCCCTCTCGATCTCCGTGCTTCGCTACCGAGTTCTCCCGTGCATTTCGACATTCGTGCTGAGCTACTACTGTCACCGCCGTCTTCTTTCGCTCTAGCGGCCATCACCTGCGTGACCTAGGACATTGTCGTTATCTCCTTCTCTGTTGTTGGTCACTGCCACCGTCTACCCTGCCACTAGTGAGCTTCGCTCCGTCACCTACCCTGCTATTGGTAGTCGTCGTTGCCCCTCGGTCTGCGTGCACCGCCGTCATCTCGCCCGGTGCATGTCGCATCTGTTCGACCGCCCAAAAGGTTGCCTCGGTTCACAAGCCACCACGTCACACCACACCACGCCCGCACGTTACTTCATATTCTCGGTGAGCTCCATCCACATGAGCCGAGTCTCCGACAACTAGGACCCACACGTCAGCACCAACTGTGCCATGCACCAGTAGACCAGCCGAGCCAGCCCTAGCTAAGTCATCGCCACCTCAGCCCTAATGTACACATGTTACCATGTGTCTTGCCACGTGGGTGTCACGTCAGTATGCCACGTCAAAGCTACGTCACTGCCACGTCAGCCCTAGCCACCACATCAACAAAACCGAGTTGCCCATGCACTATTCCATACGTTGAGTCCACCGTAGATTAGCTATTCTATGAGCCGGGTCCACAGCACAATACAATTTTTAATTTTCAAATATTTTCTTTTTATTAAAATTTTCAAGAGCCTATTCTCCTTCGTCTTAACTTAGATTGACCCCGTTCTTTTTTCTAAATTTATTTAAAATTGAGCTCTATCTTTTCATTATTGTTTTGAAGTTTTTGGAGTTTATTTAAATTTATTTTGCCTCATTTGTTTTCTCTCTCGTTAAATCGCATATTCGAAGGAGCGGGAGCACCACCAGAAGATTAAGAATTTATAACTGAGTAAGGCCAAAGCAAGTATTGTCCTTTGGTCATGTTGAACCTAGATTTTAAATCTATTATTATATATATTTTTTAAATTATCATACATTGCTTTTTCATTACAAACCTTCGTACCTAGTAGCTATTGTCCTTCTTGATTAATCTCTCATTTGATAATTTGAATGTCATGGTTCCATTGTCATCATAAGATGAGAAATTATTTAGTGATGCAATACTAGTTTTTCATTTGGATAGTATGTTTATTTGTTTAGCTATGCTTATAGTCTCGTTGGGTTCATCATCACATGTGATCAATTAAGTAATTTGACTTAACGAGATATTGAACCATGGTTGTAGCCACAATGTGAAAATTTGTTTGTCATGATATTGGTGTGTCATTGGTGTTGGTTATACAAACTTGGTTTTCACTCGGACGAGTGATCGTGTAGTAAAGGGAGAAGTGTGGATTTACTTTGAGGAATATAGATGTTTCGCCTAGGTAATGGCTAAAGATTTAACTTTGTGCGTCATTGATCTGAGTCTTACCGGGCAAACCACATATCTAGTATGGGATATATCTGTCTAATTAATTTGTGATATTTCAATTTCAATCTCGCCATTATGATGAACATGGTTGCTGATTTCCACGAGGCTCAAGGGGGGTGTGAGGCGTAACCTTAGCAGGCAGGATTGAGTTAATGTTGAGTATTATAAAGGCATTGTTGTGATTTTCTAATATGTAGAGAAAATCACATCATGTGGGTATAGTTGTGCAACCTCTGTAGAGTGTAAAGCTATTAGAATAGTTGTACCCCTAATTATGGACAATACTCGGTGATTTCAAATGAATAGTAGATATTTCATAAAACTCTGTTGGTATAACTTTGGAAATGTGAATGGTTGCTTTGCTAGTGGTCAGCGAGGTATAGGAGAAGTGTGTCTCCTGGTCTTGGACTTGCGAGGAGCAGAGGGGTTGCTAGGTAGGCCTTTAGGTCTTCAAATGCCCTTTGGGCTTCGAGAGCCCACAGGAATCCTTTGATCCTTCAAAGCACCTTGAAGAAGGGGAGGCTCTTTTTCACCGATCGTGATACAAAACGCCCGAGTGCGGCCATGCGCCCCATGAGGTGTTGGACATCCTTGGTGGACCAAGGTAGTTTCATGTCCAAGATCGTGCGAATCTTCTCGGGGTTATCTTCAATGCCCCTTTGTGACAACAGGATCCAAAGAGCTTCTCTCCTTTAACACCAAAAGCATATTTTTAGGCTTCAGCTTGACATCGAATCTGCGAAGGTTATCGAATGTTTCCTTGTAGATCTTCAATATGTGATGAGGCTAGAATGCTCTTTATGACGACCCTATATTGTGGCCCAATTGGTCCCTGAGGACGAGAGAGACAAGACGCTGGAAAGTTGCTCCGACGTTCTTTAGCCCAAAGGGCATGCACAGATTGAAGAATGTGCCCAGAGGGATGATGAAGGTGGTTTTTTTCTCATCCTCTTTTGCCATATGGACTTGATGATACCCTAAATATACGTTTAGAAAACTCATCAACCCACAACCAGCGGTGGAGTCAACGAGTTTGTCGATGTGCGGGGAAGGGAAATTGTCCTTCGGGCATGCCTTGTTGAGGTCGGTGAAGTCGATGCACATGCACCACTTGCCATTGGACTTTTTGACCAAAATAGGGTTTGCTAGCTATTCTAGATGCCAAACTTCCTAAACAAGGCCAGCCTTTGTGAGTTTGTCATTTTCATCCTTGATGGCCTGGCATCGTTCTAAGGATAGCTTTCGAAGTTTCTGCTTTATCGGATGATGCTCGAGCCTCACAACGAGGTGGTGTTGGATCATCTCCTGGGGTATGCCAGTCACGTCTGATGGTGTCCAAGCAAACATGTTAGTATTGGACTTCAGAAATTCCATGAGCTCCTTCTCTATTCTCTCCAGGAGATCGACCTCAATTTTTGCGAATCATGGGTCATTTGGGCCAAAGGGTGGTATTTCCTTTAAATTCTTCTTCAATTGAGGCTTGAGAGAGTACTTTGCTGGAGGGGGAACATTCTCATCGTGCCCTGATGAGAGAGGCGAGGGTATCCCCTGTTTCTTCTCCTTAAGTTTGAGGAAGTTGATGTCACTGGAGTCGGTTACTGCTTTGTCATATAGGCGGTAAGCCAGGTCCTGATCACCCTTGATGGAGATGACCCCATGGGAGCCTGGTATCTCTAATCACAAGTAGTTTTTGCTTTTCTCCACTCTTTATGTAAAAACTTTGCAAAGAAAGCGATTTTTAGCATAACTTTTGAATGGAGACTCGTTTTTCAAAAATTCTTGCTGAAAAGTTTCTTAGGAGTCCAAACAATTGTTCTACAAAATTTGAAAGCATTTCAACTTCATTTGAGAAAATTGTGTACTTTTCTCATTTTGATAAAATACTGAAAATTCAGAATTTTGCATAGTTGTGAGCAGATTTATGATTTTCATATCGTTAAATGTGCTCATAATCTAACTAAGGTATAATTATGAATTTTCCCTCAGTTATTGGTCTATAATGACAAATATTTTCAGATTTATCAGACTTTTATAAGTCAGTTTTTCAACTAGCTTTTGAAGCTCAATTTAAATATCAAAGTCTGAAAATCTGCACTTCAATTGGAATGTTCAAGACCTTAAGGAGTTAACAAGAGTAAGATTATTTGAATATATTTTAAATATATTTTCAAGTAAGTAATCAACCTCTAAAATTGGTCATATACATCTATCTCATATTCTTTATGATCAGTTTAAATAGAATAAATTGGTATCAAGCTCCATGTGTTGGACGGTCTTTCTTTTGGCTTATTTAGTCTTATTGATTTTTGGTGACAAATGCCCAAAGGAGGAGAATAGTGAGAATAATGTATAATAGTATTGTCATTAATAATGTGAATAATGTATAAAAGTATTGTTATTGAAGGGTATAATGCCAAAAGGGGAGAATAGCATTGTTAAAATTGCTAAAAAAAGGGGGGAAATTCTTTATGCTTATGTTTTCACCTTAGTTTAATTTTCTATCATGTATTCATCGTTATCCAAATACTATTATTGTTAATGGGTTTGTCATTCATCACTAAAAAGGGGAAGATTGTAAGTTGAAACTCTGTTAAGTTGGTTTTGGAGATAATGTCAAATACAATTGTGAGACTAATATGCTTATTAATTATGATATTACCTAGTCTCATTTGGATATAATGAATGATAAATGCTAATGTGAGATTAACATGTTTGATTGATTATGATCTCTTAAGTCTCAGTTGGATGAAAAGGTGAAATCACATATGTATGCATTCGATATCTCATTCTCATATCTTAAAGTATTCCTCAGATCCAAAATATAGAGTAAACTAAACCAAAAGTCTAAGATAAATATATGCATATGTTTTCTATTACACAATCCTATATGCACACATTTAGAGAGAGTTCACTCTATATTTTGTGGTTTCATTAGTATTAATCCATATTCCTTGTTCACATATTAAAGATCTTTACTTTGAAATACATCCTTTGAGTATATATATAGCTTGTGTAGTTCATATATACTCATAATTGGATTGTCATCTAATTTCTCCATTATGTATTAATGGTTGGATGATTATAACAACCATATGAGTAAGCTTTGCTATCAATTAATCTCAAAGTTAAACACACACATTCAAATGAGTTAAATGCTTAAAAAATCCTATTTTAGAGTATACAATTGTTGTGTACATAGTGTATACTCAAATCAATTTATGTCTCATTATTTGTTGAAATTGTCATGAATTATCAAAAAGAAAAGATTGTGGAATCTAATCCCTCTATTATGTGCTAATTGTGAAATTTTGGTAATTGATGATACTTGATTTCTAGACTAATAATTTCTATGAGTTGGATGAATAGGTTAGGTTCCACAAGTGAGGATGACTTAGGATGACTTCATGTGTTCAAAATCATCAAGTCAAGATGAGAGATGATGACTTCATGTGCTAAAGGCCATCAAGAAGAGAAGATGATCATGAGTTGATCATCAAGTGGAGACAAGACCCATCATGTGTTGATAAAGTTCAAGAAGAAAATGCATCATAAGTTGATGTATGTCGAAGAGAAGATGATCATCAAGTCAAGTAAAGACCCATCATGTGTTTTCTGTTAAGTAGGTCCCGCATGTAGAGAGGGGTGAAGTAATCTTCCAACAAAAATAAGGAATAAATTTGGAGCGTAAGACGAAGAGACACATCAGGGATCCAAAACGAAGAGACGCATTGAGGAGACGAAGCGCCATATTCATACATATAAGGGATACATCATAGATGATTTGTATTAATAACCGTTTGTGGTAATATCATAGACAATTTTAAGTAAAAACCGTCCATGACGTCTGTAATTATTACAGACAGTTTTAGCTATCGCTAGTAATATAGACACTCATACTTGTAAAGCGGTCTATGATGATTACAACACAAATGGTTCCCCACGAACGGTCTGTGATGAAGCATCCAGTATAGCATGTTTTGTAGTAGTGTGAGCAGCACGTTGTCCTCATCTCCACTGCTGCCACCTCGACTCTTCGCTTCCCCGTTGATCAATGTCTTCTTGCAGAACAGATCGATGTCATTTCACTCTTTCATAATCTGCTCTGATACCGTTTGTGTTATATTTGTTACAACTTTTTATTTTTGTTCAAAATTTTATTTTTTTGTTAGAGTTCGCATACAAATCAAATTGCTAATCTATTTAATTTATTTTGAATTTTAGTTATTTGGGGATTTTACTTTGGAATTTGTATGAAAATGAAACTACAAATTTTATTTTATTTTTATTCCAAAAGTCAATTATTTTTAGTTGAAATTCGTATGCAAATCCAACTACTAGTTTTTCTTTAATTTTTATTTTGAGTTAAAGTTATTTAAGGATTTTACTTTGAAAATTATATCGAAATCAAATGGCAATTTTATTCTATTTTATTCTAAATTCTAGTTATTTTGTTAGAATTCGTATACAAACCCAATTCTTATCTTAAAAAATTTTTATTCTAAATTATATCTATTGGTGGATTTTACTTATGAATTCGTGTAGAAATCAAATTGTAATTTTATTTTATTTTTTATTCTAAACTTTAGTTATTTTTAGATTGTATTTGACATAGACTAATTTTTTATTTAGGCTATTATAATCTGAATCTACCACAATGATCTTCTTTTTCCTTTGATTGATGTGTTAATTTTTACCCTAAAGGACGAAGGTGGTAATAGATATCGGTTTTGCTATTACACAGTCGACTGAATTTTTTTTTATCTCTTGATCATCTAAAGTTATATAGCATTAATTTTTTCTTTAAAAAATAGATCATTGGAAGATGTTTACCTATTAGATAAAAAATAACTAAATACAAGAAAAAAAATAGTTACCTGTCTAATAGTCAGTCTATTAGATATCAACGGAGACGCCACAGACCAACCGAGGCGGTTCGACGGCGGAAACGAGAGACGCCCAAGTCCACACATTGGCAAAGCAGCTATTGCCTATTGGCCATAAAACCCCTCGTCGCCAGTCGCAACAACCAAACAAACCTCCCCTCCCCTCGTGGGGACTAGACTCGCACACAACCACGCCGCAAACCAACGCGCTCACCAGGAGCGCACTGTTCGGCTTCCCAGCGTCTCTGCATGCGTCGCCGCTGCTGATCGCCATGGAGCTCGCATCGTCGTCGTCGCCGCCCCCGTGGTGGCTCACCACGAGGGCGTGCGACCTCCCGTCCGCGGCCACCGCGGGGCTCCTCGAGTGGATCGCCTTCCTCTTCCTCTCCACCTGCTCGCAGAGGGTGCTTCTCTCCGCGGCGTCCGCGGCGTTCCTGGTCGTGCTCGCCTGCTTCGCGATCCACAAGGTCCTGTCCCGCCGCCGGGAAAGGCATGACGTTCTCGGCAACGGCGCCGATAAGCCGCTGCTCGACAGAGGGGAGCCCCGGGCGGTGCGGGTCGGCGTGGGCTACGCCGTGGCGCTTGCCGTGTCTGCGGTTCTTGGTGGGTTCTACGCGGTGCTGTTCGTTCTGTCGCTCGTGGCGCGGGGTGGCGGGGAGGTCCAGGAGGCGGTGTTCCTGGCGCTGCAGTGCGCGGCGCACCTTGCCGCCGCCGCTCTGGTGGCCCACGAGAGGCGGTTCCGCGCGGCGGCGCACCCGCTCACGCTCCGCCTCTTCTGGCTAGCTGCGTCCGCGCTCACCGCGCTCGTCGCCGCCGCCGCCGTCGCGCGCCTCGCGTCCGGGGCGGCAGCCCTCCCCGATGACGCGCTCGCGATCGCCGCGCTTGTCCTGTCTCTGCCCCTTCCCCTGCTGGCCGTCTCCGGTGCCACCGGAATCACCGTCGTCCCCGCCGCCGCAGAGCCGGTGGCGGAGGGCCAGAAGAAGCCGATGCCAAGGACAAGAATGTGACGCCGTACGCGACGGCGTCGTGGGCGTCGCGCGCGACGTGGGCGTGGATGAATCCGCTGATCCAGCGCGGGCACCGCGCGGCGCTGGACCTCTCCGACGTGCCCACCTGGCTCCGTCCCACCGCCCGGAGCGCATGCACGAGCTCTTCGCCTCCCACTGGCCGTCGTCCTGGGCGGCCAAGGACAACAACCCGGTCCGGCACACCCTCCTCCGGTGCTTCTGGCCGCAATTCCTTCTGAACGCGTCGCTGGCGCTGCTCCGGCTGACCGTGATGTACGTGGGCCCGACGCTGATCCAGAGCTTCGTGGACTTCACGTCGGCGCCGGAGCGGCGGCCGCTGTGGGAGGGCGTGCGTCTGGTGGTGGCGCTGCTGGCGGCGAAGGCGGCGGAGGCGTTCTGCAGCCACCAGTACAACTTCCACTGCCAGAAGCTGGGGATGCAGATCCGGGGCGCGCTCATCACGGCGCTGTACCGCAAGGGCCTGCGGCTGTCGTGCTCGGCGCGGCAGAAGCACGGGCTCGGCATGATCGTCAACTACATGGCCGTTGACGCGCAGCAGCTCTCCGACATGATGCTCCAGATAAACTACCTCTGGCTCATGCCGCTCCAGGTACGTACGCACGCACCCACGTCCATTGATTGATCCATCTCTACGTATCCTTTGCTGTGCTATACGTGTATGTTCAGTTCGACTACTACGGTGCCTGCTCTGTTTTCTCTCCGACATGACGTGTCCTGCATGGTACCACCACGGTCGGTCCCCCTGCCGGTGATGCGTGCTCCTCCATGCTCGCTTCCCTTTGAGCTCCGTTCGGATTTCCCAGGAAACTGTACGGCTCTCCGTGAAAGTGAAATCTGTACCTCACAAACAGGCCCTTAGCTTGCCAGGCATCTCTTTACACCACGTGAAGATCCATTTCTGATGAGGGGTGGCAGCGATTCGTTCCTTGTAGGACCTAGGAGGAACCATTTCTGTCGAGATCGCCAGCGATAGCCACTAGCACTATCACATATAGAGCACACGCAAGAGCGAAAGATTATCTAGATTGCACCGGGCATTCCTGTGTTCCAAACAGCCTCTTAGAAAGCGCGGAATCTATCCCCAGCCCAGCCTGGGATTCGTCGGTATTTTCACGTGAAAGCCCTATGCGCGTTGGTGCAAAAGGAATTTCCATATTCCATTTCCACGTGGGGAGAATTTCGCAAAGGAAATACCGCTAATCATCGTACACAGGAGGAGCTGTGCAGCGATGGCTGCTCCTCTTGGCGCTGCGCGTTCTTGTCCGCCCCTAGGCTTTGGACCTTTGGCTGCGCGATTGCACTCTGGATTCGTCGGTCGGGTTTGTCGGGAATGCTTGGCTCAGGCGAGCGTCCAGGTTTGGCGGTTTCCTGGAGTTCGGTGTGAATTGTTCCGACTCTGCGTCGCCCGCACGTCTCGTCCTTTTTATGCTCTGAACTCTTCTGGGGAGTTTTTACTTCGGGGGGCGTGTAGAGATCACACACGAAGGCCTCTGTGTCTCCAGTCCTGTCCAGTCGAGCCATGGATGATCGACGGGGTCTCTGGCACAGTGCCAGCCAGTGTCACGCATTTTACGTCGCGTGCTTTCTGACAAATCCAGCAAGTCGTAGTGCTAGTTCTGGGACTCTGTTTGGGTGCTTCGACCTGGCCCAGCACAGCGCCAGCGCTATCAGTGAATTATTTTCCTTATTTGTTCGGTTAATTTGGGGGGATTGATGTGCTAGTTAACGTAAAGGGTGGATTCTTTTGATCGTATGGTTTAATTTTGTATAGTTAGTAGTTTTAAAAATAGAATCTTTTTAAGATGAGATATATAAATAAATTATAGTATATACTGTTTTGGTTTTATCTATATTATCTAAAATCACATATAAATATCTCTTCATACTTTCTCTCATAAATAATCAGAATTTAAAAAATTAAATAAAAAACTATAAGCCACAGAGAACCCCACCCAAATTGCACCCAGCTAGCTGTCCGGAGCCCATTCATAGACCCGCTGGGGCACAGTGGTATTTCCATCTTTGCTATGCACCTCTGCGGCTATTGCAGGCTCCCTCTCTGCCAGGCAGGCTTTGTTTCATGGCACGGTGTTGGCCTTCTTATCCTTCGTGACTTTACAACGATCTTTATCTTTTAACTTCTCTTAATAATTATTGTTTATTAAAATAATAAATCGTAGTTAAAAAATCATAAGCCTTTTCTAAAAGAAAGGACCTGTAGTAGCTTTGCTTGCGCAATTGCGCATTGGATTCGTGGCTCGTCGTGTGCGCTTGGCCGATCGGAATTCTCTGACTTACCTTCGGTAAGTCACCTGTGATTTAGCCGATCTGAGCTGTCCATCTCTGTATGGACGGTCCAGATTATTTCTAGCTTTTTTTAAAAAAAGTTAGAAATAATCTGAACCGTCCATACAGAGATGGACGATCCAGATTGGCTAAGTCATGACCTGACTTAAGTCAGAGAATCCCGAGCGACGCTTGGCCTCTTCTTGGATCATCGCCAGGTTTGGCAGTGTTCCGTGCGACCTATGCAGGGTGCAGAGAAGTAGAGCGTCTGTGACGCGCATGTATCGGTGTGCGGTTTCGGGCGATTGAGCTGTGTACTGCTCTGCGACTGCTTGTAGTAGCATTTTTTGCTGCAGTTTTTCCCCCCTTTTTCCCAGAACGTGCATGCTTCGGCCTGGCCCAGCACAGTACCAGATATCGATTAATTGGTCCATTAATTGGGGGAAAAAGGAATCTTATAAAGGTATCTTTAATGATCCTAGCTAAGTACTATCTATAAGAATTCCATATCATCTATAGAGTACACACTAAAACCTAGCATTCCAAAGGATTATCTATAAGGATAGCTATATGATGTTTACATACACACACGGTCATTTATAGAACCTACCTCGTTTTGCGTTATATACTAGAGACGAAATAGTAGCTAGCTGTTTGTGTTTTTCATACTCTCTTTCCTCCACATAGGATATATGCTGATATATACATGCAAATAGCCAGCTGACTCAGCACCATTAAAGATACCCTAAAACAAGGAACTATTGAATAGGTAACTTTCTTGTAGTATGTACTACTGTATACCTGTCGCATCCTTGGACGTCACAGCTCCTCCCATTGTCCGTTCTCCCGTGTCTGAACGCTGCCAAGTCAGGCCAATAGCGAATAGAGCAAGGTCGTTTCGCGAATGAACTGTTGATTTTTATAAGTTGCCACAGACTTACGAGTGGTCCTGATTGACAACGCAAGTGCATGCCTTACATTGGGTTTGACACGGCATTCTTTATGGAGTATTCCTTAGGATTAACATAGGAAAATAATTAATTCCTTGTCTTCAAGTCCGTTCGCCCTTGTTGGTTGTCGTTATTCTCCTGAACTTTCGTAGAAACCCATTTGGCCTTGCTAGCGGAGTAGTAGTGTGTCTGTTTGTTTGGCTTACGAGGACGCACCAGGCATCTTGACCTGTCGTGCATAATGCTGAGTCTCGCAGGCGAACATGCTGGGAAATTACATTTGGACTTCCTTTCATGTCCTATCCTCAAAATCTTGGATGCTTTTTTTTTCCGACTGTAGTTTATAGATATAGTTAATGACTTTTAATTTTAGTATAAGTATTTATATAAATAAATTGAATGCTGATAAACTATTTTAGAAAACTGTTTTGATAATCCATTTTAAAAAGATGGTGACCATTTTATTTATTTATTTTTAAAAAATCGTAAATAGGGCGCTTGTCTTTCCGGTAATACGCATTGATTGGGGCGAGAGCGACCTACTGTGCCGGCTCGTTGTTTCCCTGGTCGTGGGGGGACAAAAGTTTTACCCCATGCACTGTGATGTCGTCTTCCGGGGGGAGTACGGTAGTAATAGGTGCCAAGCTGAGCTGGCTTAGCTAGTGAGAGCATTTTCAATGGTGCTAACTAGTACTAACTAGAACACTTTTATATCACACATTAAAAGTTAGCATTCTAAATGACTATCTATAAGGATAGTTATTTGATACTTACATGCACACAGAGAAAAGGACTATCATTTATAGAAACTGCCTCATTTTGTGAGCGAGATTAACTATGAAAGAGTAGCTAGCTATTTGTGTTTTACATACTCTCTTTCCTCCACATAGGATATATGCTGATGTGTATATACAAATAGTTAGCTGACTTAGGGCCTGTTTGTTTTAGCTTCTGGTAGCTGCAGTTACTCCTAGAATCTGCAGCTCCCCTAAACAGTCCAAATTTTCATCCAGATTCTAAGTAGCCAGAAGCTACAGAATCCAGAAAATGAACTAGTAGCCAGAAGCTGGGGTTATCCAGCTTCTCTAGATTCTGACTAGCTAGATACTCATCAGCTGCTTCTCAGAATCTACAGTTAAAATAAACAGGCCCTTAGTCTTGTTTGAGGTGCTCTGATATGCCAATTACATGCATTCCGATGCGGCGCTTCCTAGTTCAGCTAATTTTGCACGTGTAGCTAGCTTCTTTTCTTGGCCTTCAATTTGGGGACAGCAAAGTAAACCGGTCATTGTAGAGGAACTAAAACTACCGTTTCTACCCAAGGCAGTAAAATGCTAGTGCACCAATGGTCTAATGCCTTGAGCTCCCAGTAGAAAAGTAGGGTGACTCCATGACAGAGGAAGTGCACATGATGAACATGACAAATTAAGCATCTACATGTCGGTAGAGTAGCTGCAATCCGGACAGTTGTTCACAAACTCTGACAGATTTCCATGAACAGGTATACACGTCTCCACCGGATTAGTCTGGAATTAAAAAGGCTTGTTTAAGCGTTAATCGCACAGACATTATTAATTGCTTCTGGGGCTGAGGGTGGAGTAGACGAGTAGTAGTTGAGACGCATTGAAACCGGGATCCGCTTCTGGAAGCTCGCCGATCCGGGCCCAAATTGTATATTGTGCACGTGTTCCGGCTGATTGCCTAGTCTCCTAGGCGATCGAGTAGATGCTTGCTCCAATTTAGGTATGTATAATCTGCTGTCACTGGTCAAAGAATGACCACCGTCCTTAATTTCCGCGATGTAACAGGGCACGCATTTTCTGTGTAAGTTTCCAAGAAGCTCTCGCGTTCGTTTACCGTCTTCGAGCCGTACCCGTACCATACTTTGGCTGTTTTTTTTAATAATTTTTGATTTATATTACAATAACTAATCTTTTAATAGTGTCTTTTTTAAATATAATCTATAAATCGATTGTAATAGATATTGTACTGAATTTATTTATATTAACTAAAATTATACACAAGTATTTACTCTCTTGCGAACTGTCAGAGTTTAAAATTTTTAACTAAAAATCATAATCTACAGCCGAGAACTCTACGTTCGGCAAACGTGTCATGATCTACAGCCGAAAACAGTACTGTCAGAGCAAACGTGTTCTTAGAATTAACCCCAGTAATTTACCATTATTTCTACGGTGTTGTGAGTCTATGTAGTTCTTCCCCAGTGAAGCTTAGCTTACTCTGGTTAGGAACGTGCGTGCATGCTCGCGTGTTGTAGCTTGCACATACGTGCTCGATCGGCGTAACAACCACTGCTGTTTAGCCCATGCATGGACGCACGAGTGTTTAATTATGGCACGTCAATCGGCGATGCCAACGTACTGATCCGGTTGATGATCTTGTGCAGGTGGGCGTGGCGCTTGGGCTACTGTACACGTACCTTGGCCCGCCGGTGACGTCGGCGCTGGCCGGCGTGATCGGCGTGATGGCGTTCGTGCTGCTGGGCACGCGGCGCAACAACCGGTACCAGTTCTCGCTGATGGGGGAGCGCGACCGGCGGATGAAGGCGACGAACGAGATGCTGAGCTACATGCGCGTGATCAAGTTCCAGGCGTGGGAGGAGCACTTCCACACGCGCATCCAACGCTTCCGCCGCCTCGAGTTCGGCTGGCTCACCCGCTTCATGTACGGCATCTCCGGCAACATCATCGCGCTCTGGAGCGCCCCCGTCGTCGTCTCCGCCCTCGTCTTCGGCACCTGCGTCGCCGTCGGCGTGCGACTCGACGCCGGGCTCGTCTTCACGGCGACTTCCTTCTTCAAGATCCTACAGGAGCCCATGAGGAACTTCCCCCAGGCCATGATCCAGGCCTCCCAGGCCATGATCTCGCTCCAGCGCCTCGACTCGTAAGTCTGACTCTTCAACTGTGCTGTGTCGTGCTGCGCTGCGGCCTGGTTGCGCCGTTTACTAGCTAGCTAATCATCGCTTACTTTTACATGCATGTACCTATACATTTTGGAATAATGTACACGGTTTTTTTCCTTAGGTACATGACGAGCGGCGAGCTGGACGACGGCGCGGTGGAGAGGGAGCCGGCCGCCTCGTCGGGGTGCGACGGGGTAGCCGTGCAGGTGAAGGACGGGGTGTTCACGTGGGACGACGAGGTGGAGGCGGGGCAGGAGGTGCTGCGCGGGATCGACCTCGAGATCCGGAGCGGCGCGCTGGCGGCGGTGGTCGGCATGGTCGGGTCCGGCAAGTCGTCGCTGCTCGGCTGCATCCTTGGCGAGATGCGCAAGGTCTCCGGCAAGGTACGCACGCGCACCGACTTGTAGCATACTGCTTGTTTTATGACGAAGAGTACGAAGTATATTCGTTTGAGCATTACGTGCATTAATACGAGGGTTGCATCTGCATATGTGCCCACCTAGCTAACGCGTGGGGGAGGGTCATGCACATGCACCGACCGGTAGAGCTAAAATTTAATAGCTTATAACTAAAATTATGTTGTAGTTGATTAAAATTACACTGTAGTTGATATTAGCTTATTTAGCATAATTAATTTAAAAATCTAAAAATAGAAAAAAGTTAACGCATTACGTATAATACAAATGAATAAAAAAAGATAAAAAACTTAAAAAATACTAAAAATTAAAAAAATAAATCAGAAGTAAGAAGTTTAATTTCAAATGAGTGAGGCTAAATGTAGCATGGTCCAAGCCATATGACAGGACATTGATTGCTATGCATGCATGGGCGCAAGGCACAGTTTGTAAGTAGGCCAGAGAACAGAGGGCCACGGACCCTATCAAAAGTCTAGCTAGCGAACAGCTGGCAACTTCAACTGGTCAAAATTCGCGCAATGCATGCACGGTTCGGTAGACCTTTTGTTGTTTTGAATTCAAACCTTTAGTTGCTAAAGATGTATAAAGATTTTAGAAGAATTTTGCAAAGAGACGACGCAGGTTGTATACAAGTTAGCAAAAACTCTCGCATACTAAAGCGGGGCTAATTAGTTTACATGCACCACAATTTATCCTCGGATGACTTTGGAATAAAGAATGCACCACACTGCAACAAAAGGCCCCACTCCGACTAGTTTTTAGTTAAAATTATACTATAGCTATTATTAATTTTTTCTGAGAAAAAGGAAAAAATTAAAAAAAACGGTTACGTTATTACGAATAATACAAAGAAATAAGAGAAAAAAGATAAACGAAAAATCAAAAAAGTCAAAATAAGATAAAATTAGAAGTTGGTGCGTTCCAAATGACTTTTAGTTTAAATAAGTTGAAAGTTAAAAAATATCAGAAGCTGAAATTATTTGGGGCGAAGCCAAAAGCAGTGTTTTCAGTGTTGCGGCTAAAAGCAAATTAATCATACTCTAGTACGAGCTAGGCCAAAAATCATAATCTAGCGAGAACAAGGCCAAATGTCAGGTGTTTCAGTGTTTGTTTGGTTGTATTCAAGTCCTAAAAGACGATTGAGCCCCATCCCAGAAGATCACTTTGTTTAATGAATCTGCAGGGCCAATAGAACCTGACATGAGTTCGAGTTGATGTTGATGTTTAAAGATTGACAGTACTTGCTACCAGTAATTTATTATTATTATTATTATTATTATTTTAACGCCACTACTGCAGTTGTAGTGTAGTATATCTAGGAGTACATGCATATGGCCCCGTGAGCGTTGGGCCTTATTTATATGTATCCCAGTAATATAGATGCTTATGGGTTGGGCGTATGTTGCTTCACAAATAATTTGTGCGTTAGGTATCATCATCTAGCAGAATATATTATTGACCAAAAGAGCAGGAGTAGATGTATGTTTTGAACTATGCAGCGAGTCAATTAAATTGAGCAGCTGTTAAAAATTGTGCCACGTAAACTAGCTCATAGTCATGAGTCATCCTGTTGGATTGTTACATGTTTAAATTAAAATCCAATCATTGGATATTATTGTCGCTAGGCCTGCAAGGGAAAATAACAATGCTGGCATCATTAAGTGTCGATTGGGTGTAAAATTTGGTTCATTCACTAGCTGATCAGACGATGCAGACCGTGCGATCACATTCGTCGATTTTAAAAACAATTCATAGGATATACAACTTTTGTTGGAGTGATATGTCAGTGTCGTCACGATATATTTCAATTTAAACGGTGTGTGTTTCTATCTACTTTTTTTTTGCAAGAAGTTTCTATCTACTTGTTCAAGTATATGAACTTTCAACTATTATCTTACTAGCTAGAAGTTGTACAAAAGGCAAAATTGGGCGGCACCATTTATAATATGGGAAGCTGTAAAGTAATTCAAAAGATTATTGCAAGTGGTTACAACAATCCAACAGATAAGACACAACATATGCCAAAGTCACTCCAAGAAAAATGATCTAACAAAGATTCGTTCAGATCTGAATCCAATGTGTGCCAGATCCTCCATCAGCCGGCCCGTCACAACTAAAAAAGTATTTAGTCGTAGATCTATGTTGTAATTTATCTTTGTCCCGAGGATTTGAATTTTTGTTTACTCTGTTCTGTTCTAAAGTTTAGGTGTTTGTACACCAGTAGGTTCACCAATCAAACGAATCTAAGGCCTCGTTTGGAACTCGGAAACTTAACCGTTTCCTGTAACTAGTTATGTGCCGTGTTCAAAAAACTAAAGTAGTGCATACTATCAAATATGTGCCATCATTTGATAGTATACACCACTTGATAGTATGGCCGGAGGCCGGAGGGAAGAGGCGGCGGGGGTAGGAGGAGATGAGGAGGAGGAGGCGGCGAGGAAGAAGGAGGCCGGGAGGGGAGGGGAGGAGGGGCGGCGGTTAGAGGTTTTAGGGTTGGCCGGGTGGCGGGAGGAGGGGAAGATCACGGTCAGATTGGATGGAGTTTGGCAAACTCTTTCTTTTATAATAGTAAAGAAATGTCGCATTTCAAACGGGTCCCATGATATATCCTTGAAACACAATATAAGGCCCTGTCTAGAACGCAATTTCATAAGAAACAATTCAGTTTCGTAGGAATTGGAAAAAATTCTCTTGTTCTAAATGAGGTCTAACGCTTTTTGGGCGCTTTGACCTGTTCGTGTTGGTTTCTAAAAACTAATTTTTTACAGTAACTAGCTTTCAAATGGAATATCTTTTCAAGACGAGATTTACTAGTCGATTGTAGTATACACTGTAGTGACTTCATTTATATAAATCAAAATCGCATGTGAGTGCCCTAAGTGGATATGCTCCATACCATATTTCTGATGGACTATGAGCATGTAAGTCAATAGAATGACACAAAAGTGAGGTGTTATTACGAACCGGTGCACACATGCATTGCAACTACGCAAGGATTACTTTTGGAGTTTGTAGCGACCAATTCCCAGACGAAATAAACCATTGCTGAAGAATCGTAGCACGAGAAATACAGCCTTCTTGATTGCCGCGAAGAGAGCATGCATCAGTGTAAATGTCTTGTCCCCTGAAGCTTTTACCACTGCTCTGGGTACAGTTGCAACGTGCCAAGCTTCATAGCTCACGTGCGTGAAGAAAGGATTGGGTACTTTGTCTAGATCTCATAAGATGAATAGATGATCCTCAAGTACTGTGGAATTCGTAAGCCTTTTGTTTTCCATGATTGGGGTCTGCTGCAATTTGCCCAATTACACATTGGAAAGCTAGCTGCGTGGCCTACATGAACTTTGTCATCGGTGTCATCAACTTTCCTCCTGCCTGGACTCGTCACCAGTACCATCAACTTTCCAGCAGCACAATATAACTCGATGAGCCTTGTAGCAGGGCCTGAAAGACTGAAATGCCATGTTCATCGATCAATGGCTGTTCTTCCTGCAGATGCCTGCAAATGGTGTTCTTTGGGAATAAACTATGCAATATTTTCTATCTTCCCCGTACCTGAAAGAAATCAGTCTGACCACAAAAGCCTTCCTTAGATTTCTTTTGCCCCCTCCATTAATGCAAGTTTCCGTGCTGTTGGAGTGTGTGTCGGGCGCGAACAGTCTAAATTGGTAGCTGACAGACTCGCCGGCCTGACAGACGCCGGCAGTGTAGTACTAGTGTCAAGTGGGTCAATCAAGCATCTTCCATCTTCTGTGGCCTAAAGTTAGCCAGGTATGCTGGGGTCAGTCTGAATGCATCGTGATGTTTCATGGATGGAATTAAAGTGCGGCAGGTTCAGTTTTTAAGGACGACCACACCACATTGGTTCTATTGAAACTAGTAAATCATCAAAGCAATAATTCTTAGCCAGAATAATTGGTGTAAGCTAGATCAAAAAATATACATTTTGTAGTGCAATGAAAACGACATACTAGACTAATAGTATACTAGTACTACTTCCTCACACAGAAGAAACCAAAGTTTCTGAAGTGGGGTATGGCGCAGTTGGTAATATTCATGATTGATCAAAGGGACAGGAGAAGAAACAAAAGTGCAGTCTATTCTGGTGGATTCAGTTGAAATGCATATGGACTATCTCCTTGCTTTGCATTGACAAAGCCCAAATGAAATTTTCAGACTAGATTTTGGTGGGCAAGGGGAAAATCTAGCAAAATCCTGTGTTGCATTTCTTTAAGGCTAGCTTCTGTATTTCCATAAAAAAAATATGTAATCAACAGAATTCAGACAAAAAAATATTAGCTTAACCGTTATTGGTGTCGGCCTGACAAAATTCAGAAGTCCTATCAAATGTAAACCGCAGGTTTCATACAAAACCTAGAATGTTACTATATAACTAAGCGAAGTTAAATAGCATTGATGTTTTATCTTTGCTGGGTTGAATGATATGCAAGTTAGATTAAACATGTTTCAGTTTGTTCGTATTTTTTTAAGCTGTTGCTGTTATAAGAAAAATACAGTATCAAGACATTTTCAGAATTGCATCCTACTCCATCAAATCTTCTCATTTACGTAGTTTAACTGCTGCTTCAATCCCTGCGAGAATATTTCTCGTGTTTTCTGAGAGACAGCCCACTTCCAATGTTTCTTACACTGATGCACTGACATTGGATCATTTCTTAATCTGTTGACTGTTGCAGGTCAAGGTGTGTGGCAGCACAGCCTACGTAGCGCAGACGGCATGGATTCAGAACGGCACCATTGAGGAGAACATCCTGTTTGGGCAGCCCATGCACAGGAGTGGTACAATCAGGTGATCAGGGTGTGCTGCCTGGAGAAGGACCTGGAGATGATGGAGTTCGGCGACCAGACGGAGATCGGTGAACGAGGGATCAACCTCAGCGGTGGGCAGAAGCAGCGCATTCAGCTTGCCCGTGCCGTCTACCAGGACTGCGATATCTACCTCCTCGACGACGTCTTCAGCGCAGTCGATGCACACACCGGCACTGAGATCTTCAAGGTACTACGTCACACAGTGGCTGAATTTAAAACCATGGACAAGTTTTTGGATTGAAGTGAGATGTTGATAAGGAATGTGCAAATCTAGTACTTTGCCAATTGCCATTGCAGAATTGGTCGACTTCATCAGATGGTGCTCCTTACTCCTTAGGTGTGATGCAGATTACAGTACTGAATGAATAGCAGTAGACTGAATTCACTGCTGGTTATTTTGCAGGAATGTGTGAGAGGTGCTCTGAAGAACAAGACTGTTGTGCTTGTGACTCACCAAGTCGATTTCTTGCACAATGCCGATGCCATTTATGTAAGTAAACTTCAGAAGTCTAGTCTTGTTAATTGAAATACTAGAAAGATCAGCCTTATGGTTCGTACTTAAGAAACTACTTCCTAAGTAATATTCAGCTACTATTTCACAAAGTTACTGATCATATAACACTATTTTCATACTGCTTGTGGCATTCAGATTGCCGACAAGCTAAACAAGTACTGCATTATTTGCATTCTCTTACTCATAAACTTCTCTGGATTCTGAGCCACTTCCAATCCTTCCAGGTAATGAAGGACGGCATGATAGTGCAATCCGGCAAGTACAACGAGCTCCTCCAGCCCGGCTCCGACTTCGCTGCGCTCGTCGCGGCGCACGACAGTTCCATGGAGCTCGTCGAGAGCGCGGCGCCGGCGACCGAGAACGGCGACCGCGAGCTTCCCATCTCCCGCCAGCCGTCCGCCAAACACAGCAGCAGGTCCAACGGCGACGCCGGCGGTTCCATCGTGGCGCCGGTGAAGGCCGAGAAGGCGTCGGCGCGGCTGATCAGGACGAGGAGCGCGCGAGCGGGCACGTGAGCCTGGCCGTGTACAAGCAGTACATGACGGAGGCGTGGGGGTGGTGGGGCGTCCTGGTGGTGCTGGTCGTGTCCGTGGCGTGGCAGGGCTCGCTGGTGGCCAGCGACTACTGGCTCGCCTACGAGACCTCCGACGAGAGCGCCTCGTGGTTCCGGCCGTCGCTCTTCATCCAGGTGTACGCCATCATCGCCGCCGCCTCGGTGGTGCTCGTGTCGGCGCGGTCCTTCCTCGTGGCGTTCATCGGCCTCCAGACCGCCAACAGGTTCTTCAATCAGATCCTCAACAGCATCCTGCACGCGCCCATGTCCTTCTTCGACACCACGCCCTCCGGCAGGATCCTCAGCAGGGTACACAACGTCATTCTTGATACAGATTTTCTTGTCTCGCTTGATGAATCTTCTCTTGATGTAGTTCTGAATGCCTGACACGATTTCTGATGCTCCTCAGGCGTCATCGGACCAGACGAACGTCGATCTGTTCCTGCCGTTCTTCGTCTGGCTCAGCATGTCCATGTACATCACGGTGATCAGCGTGCTGATCGTCACGTGCCAGGTGGCGTGGCCGTCGGTCATTGCCATCATCCCTCTGCTGATACTGAACTTGTGGTACCGGGTAAGTTACTACTTTCATCGATCTGCAAGAACGCTCTCTGATGCATAAATTTTGTCAAATTTTGTGTTTTACTCTATTCAGTTCACATTTGCCGATTTTGATTTGCAGAGCTACTATCTTTCGACTTCGAGGGAGCTGACTCGCCTCGAGTCGATCACCAAGGCTCCGGTGATCCACCACTTCTCGGAGACGGTTCAGGGTGTCATGACCATCAGATGCTTCAGAAAGGAGGCCAGCTTCTTCCAGGAGAACGTGAACCGGGTGAATTCCAGCTTGAGGATGGACTTCCACAACAATGGCGCCAATGAGTGGCTCGGTTTCCGGCTCGAGCTTATTGGAAGCTTTGTTCTCTGCTTCACCGCCTTGCTCATGGTCACATTGCCGAGCAGCTTCGTGAAGCCAGGTATACTTCTTCCCTGACTCTTCACATTTTACGTAACTACTAAAGTGTATAGGTAACTGCAAGCATGTGTGAAGTTTTAATGTCAGAATCTAAATATTCTGATGAAAATGTCATAAACTTCCAAGAGTTTCAGAGACCGCAAACCTGCAGCAAAGTGAATAATGATGAACCTCTTGCACTGAACAATGTCAAAAAAAAAGTCTGTCAAAGAATAGTTCTTCATAATATTGACTTCCTCCCTTGGAGAGTTGCAGTCATCTTCATGATGAAGATTCTAAGCTGTTGTTTGTGCTTATGATGCAGAATTTGTCGGTCTATCGCTCTCCTATGGTCTATCCCTCAACGCAGTGTTGTTCTGGTCTATATGGATCAGTTGCTTCATCGAAAACAAAATGGTCTCGGTCGAGAGGATAAAGCAATTCACAAACATCCCATCTGAGGCTGAATGGAGGATCAAGGACTGCCTACCTGTCGCAAACTGGCCAACAAAAGGCAATATCGATGTCATCGATCTCAAGGTAACTTCTTATTTATGTATTTTACTTAAGTATAGTGCAAGATCTTTTAGAAGCTGAAGTGCATCACCAAGAACATTTGATAGCTTCTTAATCTTGTCATGATGAAGCAGAAAACATGAACTAAACCAAAAGAGTCATGTGTGTGCGTATGCAGGTTAGGTATCGGCATAACACTCCGCTAGTGTTGAAGGGCATCACAGTAAGCATACGCGGAGGAGAGAAGATTGGAATTGTTGGTCGAACTGGCAGTGGGAAATCAACACTGATCCAGGCGTTGTTCAGAATAGTGGAGCCCTCTGAGGGGAAGATAATCATCGACGGCATTGACATCTGCACGTTAGGACTCCATGATCTTAGGTCTCGGTTCGGTATCATCCCTCAGGAGCCTGTCCTATTTGAAGGCACGATTCGGAGCAACATCGACCCGCTTGAGCAGTACTCTGATGATGAAATTTGGCAGGTAGTTGACCAAGAACTCTAAAATTTGTATCCCTGAACAAAATTTTCTATCCTCAGAACCTAAACTTCTTTCCTTTTAGGCTTTGGATCGTTGTCAGCTGAAAGAAGCTGTGGCTTCAAAACCGGAAAAGCTTGATGCTTCAGGTACTTCAATTATAATTCAGTTTTAATATGTTAGCGCAAACAATATCAGATTTCGTTTTTTTCTAGTTTGATTTTACATGATATTCTACCACAACCAGCACATGCACTTGAGCTGAAATAAACTGACATAGAAGTAGTGACTTTTACCTCAGTTACTTGCATGAAACAATTGAATTGATGCATCAACGCGCTAACTCGTCCTGAAAACATTCATTCGAAGAAAAAAAATCTTAGAATATTCATTGCAGCTATAAACTAATATGAGCATACAATGTTCCCTTACCTAGTCGTCGACGACGGTGAGAACTGGAGCGTTGGACAACGGCAACTGCTGTGCCTGGGCCGGGTCATGCTGAAACGCAGCAGAATATTGTTCATGGATGAGGCCACTGCTTCGGTGGATTCCCAAACCGATGCGGTGATTCAGAAGATCATCCGAGAAGACTTTGCAGCATGTACCATCATCAGCATTGCTCACAGAATACCGACGGTCATGGACTGCGACAGAGTCCTGGTTATAGATGCAGGTAACCTTCTAAAATTTAGCACATTGTTCACAGCAACACTACATTCAGACATTGAAACTTCAGAACTAATTCTTAATAACATTGCAAGTGTGAGAACTGTACAAAAAGGTGTTCAGTACTATCTTCTTAGCAATCTAAAAATCTGAATTACTGTGTTACCAGGATTAGCAAAGGAGTTTGACCGGCCTGCGAGCCTGATCGAAAGGCCATCGCTCTTTGGAGCATTGGTTCAAGAGTATGCAAACCGGTCATCTGACATGTAGCCAATGATACAATGGCTAATTTTTTACTCCTCATTTGGGAGGAAATAAGGGATGGAAATTTCTCAAGGTGATGGGGTGAGCAACCTGCATTGATGCTCTGAACACTCAAGTTCTAAAAAATATGCGAGCGGTGACTGATCATGAGAAAGGCTAGAGAAGCTACAGTGAGAGACAGGCGTCAAGAGGACTAAAATGAAGAAACAGATTCCAGGATATCTTTCAGACCGTTAAGATGAATTTTTCTATTGCTATGAGCTGAAGATGATATATAATGTATTGCTCAACTGAAATATTATTGCTTTAGCAAATGTACTGTCGAACTGATCAGGTGTATGGAATTAAATGTCGCAGAAAATGCAAGAAATATTTGTTGTTCAGAAGAAACTGGGAACATTGGGATTTGGGCTGTTTGTATCTGGTACGCTCTACTACAGAGCCTTGAATAATTACATTTAAGTATTTAATCTATTGCGAAATATGCTAGTCATTTTTTTAAGACCACCTGCTTTTGTACGTGCGCACGTTAAAACTGAAACTCTGATTCCTAGATAAACCCTAAGTTTGAAAAAAAAAAGTTGCTGCATCCACTTGCTGCTTCCCCAAACATTCTGCATTATTCTACGGAATATATGACTCGTGCTTTAACCAAAAATCGCCCTCTATCGGGCTTAAGAAACCACTGCCCCCCGTGGCCCGATCCGGGCTTCAACAAACCACTGCCCTCCATGGCTCCATCCATGGTTTTACTAAGGGGAATTTTATAGTACATTATATTAGTAGTAGAAAGACGACAGTAAAAATTAAATTTGATCATTGATTTCGTAGGGTATTCTAGACTTTTATTTTTAAACCTGTTTTTTTTCCTAATGGTATTTTTCACTATTCACGGGAACATATGTTTATAAAAACTTAGCTAGCTCCTCTCTAGGTGATACTAGCTACACCTTCATGGCTTCTCACCGGTGCACAAGTGTCACCGCCCAATTGGAGGACCCGATCCTCATCTCTGGCGACATCTTCCCCTACTTCCTCCTGTCACCCCGAGGCCGACGGCCTGCTCAGAACCACCGTCTTGCTCACCGTCTACCTTCTCATTGCCCTCCTCGGTATTGCCTTCTCCGATGACGACCTTCCTCTCTCGTCATAACCTTCATGTCCACGATTGGTGATGAGGATTTGATCCAATCTTTCAATGAGAGCGATAATTACGATTGTTTGATATAACGTTGGCGACGAGGCTACTTGATCGAAATGATCAAGTCCGTCCTGCAATCGCAACATCACACCCTTGTCGTTACCAACCATGTCCAACACAGCTGATCTTTCGTGCAAGCAATTAAGAATCAAGTAAGAAAGAAATAAGCGCAATCTAAATTTGCAAATGAAATACAAAGTTTCATTGAACAATAGAGAGGCCTGAAATCGTCGTAGTTCGTCTAGTCAACATAAGTATACAATGATGTTTTACGAGCGAAAATCAATCTAAACAAGTCTAAACCCTAAAAGTGGCATTTTTGGCAGTTTTTGAGAGGCTAGGGACGTAGGGAGCATGTCTGTGGAGGTAGAAAAATATCCCACTATAACTCTCTAGTTGAGCTCAAACTGAAACAAGGCTTAGGGCCCAGGTTTGGAACTGATTCAAAATTATTTTGCTGATTACGACATGCTCAAATGGAGTTTTGAGGTGATACCAAAACCATTAGAAAGAGAACGTCATAAAATTTCCAACAAGTCTAAGATTACCTCATTTGAACTTCGTATGCATCTTCTATACTCGTTTGAAGTCGGCGCTGTCTCTGAAGGCTGAATTGGATTCTAGAACATGCCCAACTTTCATTCTTTGTTGTCCTAGGCTCAGAGTGATGTGGTGACCTCCAATATTCATCTCAAGTATGTCCATGACTCTATGTACCTCTCCTTGGTCTTTGCCCTTGTTTCTAAGCATAATCACATCACAAGAATCAGATAGTAACCCATTCTCAAAAGATGAATAAACAACCCTAGGAATGAGCTCACCAAATAATTCAATTATCATGCATGTGCCCTCCTCATAGTTCCTTACCTAGCATCTTATAGAAGAGTGTTGTGTGTATCCAAGAAAGTGATGTTCTCATCATCCTCCCCCTTCTTGAATTAGAGTCATCATCGACTCAATCTCATCTTCTCCCGATATGGTTTCAAATTTATGGGCTGTTCTTTTTATTGGTGATGGCTTTTGGTCATTTGCGTGAGTTGCGGAAAGAGAGATACTTGTTTGCGATTTTTGATGATCTGAGATATTAGTTTTTAACATGTACTACAATTAACTTAAACCCTATCTTAAAAAAATACTCCTTTTAAAAGTTAGTTAGTGTAGCAAAAGCCAAAACGGTTTTTAGAAGCCGCAAAAGAACAGGGCCTATAATGTTAAATATGGGACTAACCCCAAACTCTGCAGGCAACTCAAGTTTATCTACATTATCATTAATCTTTTCCACAATCTTAAACGGACCATCAGCTCTAGGTATCAATTTAGACTTTCTCAATTCTGGAAATATATCTTTCCTCAAATGTAATCAAACAAGATCACCAGGTTCAAAAATTACTTCCTTTCTACCTGTACTACCAGCAACCCTATATTTCTTATTCATACGATCTATGTTGGTTTCGTGCAATTTAAGAACAAATTCAGTATATTTCTTAGCATCTAAATTTACTCTCTCCGAAGATGATAATGGTAACAAATCAATTGAAGTGTGAGGGTTATAGCCATATACTACCTGAAAAGGGCTCGTCTTTGTGGTTAAATACAGTGAGTGATTGTAGACAAACTCCACGTAAGGTAGACATTCTTCCCATATCTTCAAATTCTTTTTCAAAATAGCCATCAACATTGTTGACAAGGTATGGTTAACGACTGCAGTTTGTCCATCAGTTTGTGGATGACAAGTAGTTGAAAATAGCTGCTTCGTCAGAAACTTTCCTAAAGTGTCCTCTAAAAGTGACTCAAAAACTTTGCATCATGATCTGAAACAATTGTCTTAAGCACACCATGTAGTCGAATAATCTTACTGAAAAATAAATCAGCAACATGTGTAGCATCATCGCTCGTATGACAAGGAATAAAATGTGCATTCTTAGAAAATCTATCCTTTGCAACAAAAATATTATCCCTC